>LDKF01000234.1:36917-54630 GCA_001026735.1 Rotylenchulus reniformis | reverse complement strand
CCCTGGCTACGGGCCTGGTCATTTTTGATCATTTCCAATGTGTCTTTTCCCTGCTTAAGGCCGCGATCCCGTGGTGGTGGGCAAGCCCAACGCATCTGCGTTCGACTACATCTGCCGGCGCTGGAACATCAACCCGCGACGTACGATGATGGTCGGGGACCGGTTGAACACGGACGTCAAGTTCGGTCGGGACCATGGCTTGCGCACCATGCTGGTGCTCTCCGGATGCCACGGGGTGAGTAATTGGAAATTCATTATTGTTCAATCTGATCTGTGCCCTCTTTCCGGTTTCATCTGATTTTTGAATCTTTTCAGGTCGAACACATTGTGGATGGACAGATGCAAGGACGACATGACCTGGTCCCGGACTTCTACGCGAACAGCTTGGGAGCCTTGCTGGGGTCCGGATGGTCCACTGCAGGCGAACTCGGACAGCCCAAGGGGACCAACGCTATGGCCAACGGCACCAACAAACGGACTGCCTCTGTGAAGAGCTGAGGACTCGTTTCATAAGTGATCGAGAGAGGATGACCAAGAACTTTCCGTGAAAGATTCTTCGTCTTTGCTAATGTTCTCTTTCATATAATCTAACTTTTGTGTTTATTGTAAAGGATCTATTTTTAAAAAGGGATGGTTGTTGGGCCAAATAGGAACGATAACTTTAGAAGTTTGATAATTTATAGTTCAAATCCAAAAATTGATATCCATCCACTAGTGTTAGGAATTTTGGCTTAACCAATACCATCATTTTTCCTCGAGCCAATACCAATACCCAATACCCGGACCAATACCCAATACCGGTATTGGTTGGTCTCGGTATTGGTTTTTGGTATTGGATTTTGGTATTGGGGCGCTATTTGAAAGACGGCCGGTTTTGGGACTCTAACACTTTTGAGTCCCGGGACTCAATTTTATTTAGTACACGTGTGCTTCACGATCACGACCTCCCTGGAGTAATTTTTGACGCTGAATCCGCTTCTGACATTCATTTTGACGCAATGCGTTATCTGACGTCACTTTTTGACGCTGTCGTCAAAAATTACCCTAGAAAAGTGATCTTAAGATGTTTTTTTCAAAAAATAAAAGTTTTGATGTCAACGTCAATAAGTGACGTAAGATGACGCATTAGGTCAAAATGAACGTCAGAATCGGATTTAGCGTCATAAATTACCATCGGGACTCTAAAATGTTAGGTCCCGGGACTCAAAAATGTTAGAGTCCCAAAACCGGCCGTCTTTCAAATAGCGCCGGTATTGGTATTGTTATTGTCCTAACACTACCATCCACAGTGCTTTGAACTTTATTTTTATTTTAACTTAATGTCCCAACAACTTTAATGTCTTTATATTTTCCTACTTCTAGGAGGAATCCTCCTGTATTTTGGCATTTACATCTAATTTGTAAGAAGTTCAATAAAAATATTTTAATTATTGAAGTATTGTCACTAGTCCCGGGAAAAGTTCCCCAGTTCTGAAACGGAGTGTATCTGAATAATTGAACTCCATAACAGAAGGCTCAAAAAATAAAGGGTGGGATTATGAAGCCAAAGAAAAAATCCAGATTTTCATGTCAAAATTTCTTTAAAATTTTTGGAAAATTCTAAAACAATTGTAAATGAATTTGTCAGAGCATTGTCAGATCTTCAATTCTAAATTTTCGAATTTCTTACATATACCTAAGCTCTAATTCGGTTCCTGGGATATGGATAGGAAAAACCCGGAGCCGAAACCTGGATTTCATAGAACTGCAAAAAATGATATTGGATTTTTTTATTCATGTACGAATACAATAAGCTGATATGCACACAAAAGTCCACACCATTATTTCAATGAACAGCATCCTAATGAAAAATCTGGCCGATTAATTTGCTGCTGGAGTGTACAGAGTTAGGAGGCGGCTGTGGATGCAATTTTATCCCGGAAACAGTCTTTGATCTGGAAATTGCAATTGTTAGACCATTATGTACATAATTCATTTTTCTGCAAATTCCAGCCCATTTCCCCAAAAATACCTCATTCAAAACTGCCCAACCTTAACAGAAATAAAAATGTAATCATTATTTTACATTGAACACTTTATTTTTACATGGTAGATAGCTCGCATCAGCTTGTACTTTGGGCGCATCAGGGCTAAGATCACAAAAAGAAAGGCCTTAATGTTGGGACAAAATTGTTTATTTTTTTTTTATTTATTATATTCGCTAACATTTATTGCCGGCTGCAGTTTTCTGCACTCGCTTCTGCTTGCAGCATTCCTACAAGGAATAATACATTCTTTGGTGTCATTTTGGCCAAAATTGAGTACCGTATGGTCCGAGTCTTGTGCGGCACATGTAAAAAGCTCCAAACCTTGGAAAATATCATACATAAAATCTGGATCACCAATATCCCCATTGGCCTACCATATTCGGATGGACATTTGTCGGTGTTTAGGACTAAAAATTGGACAATCTGCTGATGAGTTCCCACCCTTTGGCCAACTCACACATTGCGGTCAATATTTTTCTGTTCAACACATCAAAGTTCTGCAATAAATTCCCTATAAATTCCATTAATTCTCATCATTTTCACCCACACATCTGCTCTCGCAACTCCTCGGCACTTTCTTGGTCTTGCAACACTGCAAGAAGATCTTGTTTGGCCTCTTAATGCAATTTTTGGCTAAAATTCTAATTTCTCTTCCAATTTACCGTATTACCGCCCCTTTCACGTGGACTAACGGTTGTAGCGGGTGGAAGTGATGAAAGTCTGGCGAGGGTGGAAGATGGGGCATCGGTGCTGGTCGGAACAGTGGTCACGATCAGCAGAGTGGGGAAATCATCAGACTTGCTGGGGCGCACGATGTCTTGCTAGCGAAAAAATGATTTTTTGATTTTCGGATTAATCATGGATTTCATCTCGATAACTTTTTCAAGCCATATGTATATGAGCATGTGAGTTTTGGGCTTCATTTGTTTGGAACTTGACCGAATGTCCGATTTCCTTAGAGGTCATCGTTGTCCACAAAAGTTAAACTCACATCGACTCCATTCCTGATTTGTTGTTGTTGTTGATTGGCCACCAATTCTGCAATTTGGGCCTTTTCCTCCTTAACACCATGTTCGGCTCATATGTCTTATGATGGTAATCTTTAACCTCCGGCAAAAACCGCGCCGGTGGAGGTGGTGGCAAGTCGAACTGGTCCCCTGCAACATCCGGCACTTTGGCCCTGTTCTTGGCCAATGGCGCCGCAATTGTGGTGGTTGTCGCAGTTGCCCGTCTGCTGGCTGGCGTCAACACCCTCACCCTCGGTCTCCGCGTCGTCGTTGCGCTTGCGGGCAACAAATTTCTATTGCTGCCCAGATGCCGTGGCAAATTGACACCAATGCGTTGCAGAGCGGAGGTGATCTTGTGATTGGGCAAGGGCTTTGCCTTTGGAGGCAAAACGAGTGGGGCAGGCCGGCGGATCTGAACCCCCGGAAAACAGGCCTATATTAGAATTAGAGGTTTGGGCTTTTTGTCTTCTTATAGTTTTAGACAGTAAAGACAACAAAACATTTAGACCACCGACTATGTTAAAAAATAATCTATGCCCATCCCATTGGCAGATATGTACATACTTTGGGCTAATGTTTCTTATCCGTTATCATTTATCAATAACACACTTGTTGCGGATGTTGCAAAGGGTACAGCACCGCATAGTTGTTTGGTTGCTCCCAGTTTTGCTGTTCCTGGAGCTGTTCTTCATGGCTCCATTGGCTGCCGTCCTGTGATTGGTGCGGAAGATGGAATATCACGGGCGGTTTGAACAGTTCGGGCAACTCCTCTCGCATCTCTCCCTGCTCTCCTGCTCCGTCCAGGCTGCTGAACTGTTCCTGCTGATACGGGATGAACTTGTCCTGTTGCTGAAATGGCGGAAAGTGTTGCTGAACTCTCTGCTGCTGCGGATTATTGTGAATGTGATGGTGGTGATGATGATTGTTCTGGTTGTGATGATAATGGGATTGTTGCACCGGAGGAGTGAGTCCGGATTGTTGTTGTTGTTGTTGCCAAAATTGCTGAGCACCGCCCTGTTGCAACTGTTGCGGTTGTTGCCAAGGAACCCATTGGGCTTGGCCATTGGCAGGCTGGACCTGCTCGAAAAACTGCTGGAATTGGCACTCCACCAGCGAAATCCAATTGCTGATCAGAAACCAAATGGAACACACGAGATAGAAGGAGCAATGAAGGGAAGACATATTTGGTATGGCAACACTTAAAGGATTATTTGATGGGTTGATTTCTTGGCAGTATAAATTCCAGCGAATATTGGCGGCGGAAGTTGATGGGATGGATCGAGATATGCAAATCCTTTCCCGAGAAACTAGAAGATGGTGATGGTTCTCTTCTGCCGATGATTTGTGGGTGGCTGACTTTCGATTGCGCAGTCCTTGGAAAGTTGGTCGTGTGGAAGGGGGTGGGTGGGTGATTAACTTGTTGGTTGCTGGGGAAGGGGCTTTATCCGTGCTTCTCCTGAGTAATCCCTGTCTTCTGTGTTGGTTGCTCAATCTCTTGCCCATCCATTCCGATAAACAATCAATCGTGATGGATCAGCAAGTTGTCCCGCAACCAGCCCAGTCAGTCAGTTGCAGCAGTTGCACCCCGGGGCTATTTCCCTAATCCTCCAATGTTCCAGGCAATTTTGTCTCTGGACACTGACTGAGTGTCTCGTTCTTCTTCCCCGAGGAACCTGTTCAGGCTTTGCTTGATCATCTGATTGATGCATAATTTAGATTCGCGTTTATCTATGCATAAATTAAAATCAGCACAAAAAATCCATAGAAATGAAATCCTTTTTCCGCCTCTATGATTTTATGACGCGTAAACATTCTGTTAAATTAGTGTTGTTTATTTCTTTTTCCTCTATTTATTCACTTTTTCTGCACTATTTTGCAATAAGAAATTCGCTTCAAAAGATCATAGAAAATTTCTATCGAGAGACTATTTTAATTTTAAGTGAACAGTCATCTATACATATTTTGGACATTTGCATCATTTGTAAAATTTCACTTTTTTGATTTTTACCTTTTAAATTAGTTTTCAATTTTAATTTTGGGACATACACCGATGGTTCCATCCTCCATTGTTTGTCAAAAAGGAAAGTCACAAGATACATTTTGATCATTTTTCAAGACCCATGGGAAGGGTGGAGGGTGAGGACATTTACTAATTGCTGTGGCGCAACATTGAGATCGTCGAATAGAAAGCGGGAATTAGTTTGATGGTTACTCATCAGTCTCAATTCGATTTTATCGGAGAATGTTTAGTGGTGTGTCGATG
This sequence comes from Rotylenchulus reniformis, assembly GCA_001026735.1. Taxonomy (NCBI): domain Eukaryota; kingdom Metazoa; phylum Nematoda; class Chromadorea; order Rhabditida; family Hoplolaimidae; genus Rotylenchulus; species Rotylenchulus reniformis. The sequence continues at coordinate 49,333 of LDKF01000234.1, read as the reverse complement.
TTTTTCCATCACGAGTACCCCCTCCCCCCACCATTTTACTTTTATTTTTAATAAAATCAACATGATTCATTCAATAGAATTTTCAATGCGAACTCACAAGTCAGAGCGGAAATTGCCCAAATTCTGACAGAGAGTGACTAATAAACCATGTGTATTTCTGATCAGAATTTCGTTCCTCCTCATTGTCCATTGATAATGTTAATCATTCCAGCTCCAGGCCAATGATTCAAAGGATCTTTTTGGCATTTGCGCGATATCAAAAATGGGACTTCCTTTGCCCAGTTTCCACTAAAAACACACAATTCTCTCTTAATATTTATCTCACAATTAAAACAAGACAATTTGGAGGGGATTGGGGAGTGGAGTGAATTCTGATCGGGGAATGAACACAAAAATGCAAAGGGGACAAATCATCAGGTTGGGGTCAAAACGCCAAAAGAAACTCAAAAGATCAATCAGTCACATTTTAATATCATATCACATCCTCCCCCTCTGCGAAGCGAGGTCCCCGAGCGTCTAACGATGGGGTGAGAAAGGGGCTGACCGAAAGGGTGTTCGTCGGATGAGCTCAGCGGCGGTGTCCGCCCGATCTGGGACGAATCGGCGAGACCAAAACCTGTGGACACTGGCCCTATTCGACGTCGACTCTGGTCCGCTCACTTCGAACTTTAGTTTCACTCCCTTCAGTCCCCATTCTTTGTCACCGGGGAGTCCAGCGACCTGTGTCGTCATCCATGCTTTCAGTGCATGGAGTCCCTTATCCGTCATCCTCCCATCCGCAGACACGTGATCCGTGTTGTACCCGTTCCCAAAACGCCACAACTCGAGTAAAGAGCGACCGGCCAGTGACGTGGCAACGAACTGAACATTTTTCCGACTGTTTCCAAGCATCTCACGCAGTCGAAAAACCAGCTCTTCGTGCTCTCTCTGCTTCAATTTCAAAAATGGCGGCGGAAGCCAGCGGAAAGGGATGTGTGGATAGCGACGGCACAGTTGCACGAGTTGTCCGACCCTCTCCATTATGTTGTCTACAGTATCCCCGTTGGCCAATGAGTCGCGTCCGAGCATGACGATCACGGCACAAACTTTTGATGATAGGACGACGCTGTCAAATGCGCGAATGATCTCGTCGATTGATCCCTTCTCGGTGCCGATGAATTTGGAGTCCGGCCACAAGTTCATCAGTTGAAACGCCGAGCTGTCGCCCAAAATGATTCTTTGTTTGATGATGGATTGCCGTTTTCGATGAACAACGGTGGCACGGGCTTTTCCCAGCACACATGGGACTTTCTCATTTACACTCCTCCATCCCTCCGAAAAATCAATTGTCCTCAATTGACAAGCATTTCTTGCCCGAACAGCCTGAAATCCATGACATCGATCACCCGAACCACCAACGCCAAATTTAGCATCTTCGAAGGGTCTTTCGTTCCGCCCGATTTTGAATTCGTTGGCAGTTACTTTAGCCTGGTTTTGATTGTTGGCAATTTCTTTAGCCAGTTTATCAGATTTTCCCACCAATTTTTCGCAGCTATTTTGGCCCTTATTCTGGCGTCGTTTCCTCTTCTTTCGGACCCTTTTCTGCGCTGATGGATGAACCGAATCACGAGTGTCTCCAGTTCCTGTCGCATTAAGCACTTTCTGATCACCAAGTTCTTTTCCGACACCACATTTCCCCTGTTCTTCAGGACATGGTTGGACTGAAGTGTGGAAAATGACCCTCACAAGGTCATCTCGACCATTCTCCAGCTTCTCAAAACTGATCATTTCCCGATTTGGCTCGTCATAAAGGCAGAATCCCAGTGACATCATCGAGTTTGTCCCTACCAGCAAATCGAATCCGAATGGAGCGCCCGTGATGTGAAAGCAGACTCGCACCGGAGCACACCCTTTACGTCCCACAGGCAAGTCCACCGTCCCATAGCATTTGAGTTCCTGACCATTAACATCCACAATGCGTGCTGCATTCCGTGTGTAATTGACGCCATGCAAATCCAGATTACACTCGCTGATCAGCTTGTGGAAAAACGCCGCACCGATTAGTGAAATTTGGGCCCCTCCGTCGATCAATGCCTTCGTTTCGAGTCCCAGAACATTCACATTCAACGCAATGATCTTGCCGAATGCGTCCCCATTCAGCTTCGGAGAAGCAGCTCCCTTAGCCTCTGCTGCCAGTTTGTTCTCCAAAAATTCCAGAACTTCCGGAGTAAGGTGTACACCGCCACAAAATGCATCTGTCACAGCGTCTTCCTGTAGAATCTGCCCAAATTTCGCAGGTGGTCCTGAATTTCTGTTCCCAGCAGGAGTGTTGATTGTATCAGACGGCACGAGACCAGAATTCTGACACGTCGGAGCACCATTCCATCGTTTAGGCTTCGGGCAATTGCGGGACAAATGTCCAGGTTCATCGCAGTTGTAGCATACAATGCCACCCTGGGCGAATTTCCGGAAGCCGGCAGTAGAACGCCTAGTCGCGGTCTGAATTGCTTCTGCACGAGCAGCCAATGCGACAAAATCATCGTAGGACATGCCAGGACGGCGGGACATTTCGAGTGTGAGGGAAAGTTCAGGATTCGCCAGAGTTCGGATCAGATGTTTGATCGAATACTCGTCGTACAAGTTCTGTGTCAAACCCGGGTATGCTCGGCGGACCAAACCGGAAACTCGATCAGCAAGGGCGTCCAAGTCCTCATTGTACTTGCGTTTCACCCCTGATATCAAGTCGTCAAATGCCCCCATCTCTCTGCAGTCGGTAGCCTCAAGATTTTCCATCATTGCGCGGCGAATGCTGTCGAACCGGTATGGTTGATTGTTCATTGCCGTGTTGAAAGCCCGTTCGGCTCTTCCCGAAAGTTTGGACTCCAGAGCAGAAAGTCGCTTCTTCTCAGGCCAATCTTCGGTGGCGGAAGAAAATTTCTTGAAGAATGTTCTTATCCTGTCCGTGCCTTCACTCCCATTCAAATCAGGAAGACGGTCCATTGTAAGAACCACATCCAAAGTGCTCAAATGTCGCTGATTCGTACTCGAAGGAAATGCCTGCTGATGTGGCTCACGATGTTCATCAGCTCCATGCCGGAAAGCTTGACCAGGATGACCCCCTTGATGTCCATGCTGGGTGTTTGGATGTTGTTGGCCGGCTGAAGGATAGCCATGGAACCATGCCATGCTCGGCGGTTGTAATTGAATGGGGTTCAATGTTGGCGGATGACCCGACATCGTAGCAAAAGATGTAGCAGCAGGCATTCCATACCCATAATATGGATAAGGGGTCGGCATTTGCGAATAAGCGGGGTGTGGGAGGACAGGCGGAGGACCAAAGCAGGTAGGATGTGGATGCGGAATTGCCGACGGGAAATCGTTGAGCTGCGGCGGTATCTGCTGTCCCGTAACGAAAAATGATGCCTGGTACTGCGGATTTGGCGGGTTCCAGGCTCCATTCCCAGCTGCATGTACTGCTCCGACTTCATGTACTCCGGCCTGGGGTCGCGGACCCGAGTGTTGGCCATTGAGCACTCCATTCGGTTGATTCCGATGCTGCTGATCCAACTCTGGTGCCCTATGATACCGATGATCATCAGCAAAACTACCCATAATTCGATTTCGAATCGCATTTTGGTGACCTCCAATGCCTTTTGGTCTCTGATTATTTGAGTCCGAATTTTCATCCGGATTAGACATCATTATAGGTTCGAAATGAAGCAGCATGTCCCTTCCCGGTTGTGGAAAATTATCCAAAAATCCTTGATTCTGATTCATCAGCCCCCACTCGGTCCCATTTTGGTTCGTTTCTCTCCTGTCATCTTGGTTCTGGTCCAGCAGCAGCTCTTGTTCACGAACAACATCGATATTCTGCGAAACATTGTCCGAACCGCTCATGTGTTCAATTTGCAAAAGTCGCTGCCGAATTTGCTGGTCATCCAGAGTGTGAAAAGAAGCTGAAGAATTCGGGCTCAAACCATCATTTGCAACTGCATCGCCCTCTCCAAAATCCATAATCGAGTGATTGATCGAGTTTTGTCGCTGCTGGAGTCGCGAATGCCGCGGCAACACATTCCCTTCGTTGTCCACACGAACTCCCAACTCCAGCGCATGTTGACGCGTCAGCAGCGGAGTTCGGAGATTAGGCATTACTTCGCCTTTTTCCAAGAAAAATCGATGAAAGTGAAGCAATCAGCAAAACAGCAGGAGCCACAATCTTTGTGGCTGCGGCAATCCAATCTTTGGATCCGCAAAAATCCTGAGCGTTACTTTGCTTTTTTACAGATGAAAATCGCCCTGGGATTTACTTTTCCCAATTTGCTTTTCCGTCGGGTTGCGGGATTTACTTTTCCCAATTTCTCAGATCACGATGTGGTGCGGACCCCTTTATGGCACTTTGGAAGGGAGTTTCTCACCCCTATGAAGGGAAGTGAGATGAGTGCAAAACATGCCCGCGTAGCTCAATTGGTTGAGAGCACTCCCCGGATTGGAGGGATGTGGGTTCGAGTCCCGCCGTGGGTAAACGTTTTGCACTTTCGCAGAGGACCTTGGCATCACATTTGGCTATTTTTCATTTTAGCATTTGATATCACCATCAACGGATCTTTTTTCCGTGCATTCCTACTTTTATCATCAAATATCGTCATTTCCTTTCCATATATTTTTCAATGATTTTTCAACTCATTTTTCTTAAAGATATCGATAATGCAGGAGACTACCACCCCACACGCCCCATTTGTTAAGAAATCTGAATCTGACATTTAGATTTCCATAACACGTCATCTATTGTTAATTTCACGCAATTAAGATCATGTCAGAAAAGTATGAAAAATGACGAATTATAATTTAAAAAATACCGAGATGTATCTCTGTATCTCTGTCTGTGAATGGCGTTTCATTATATTTTATTGTATTTTTATCATCGCTAATTTGTTTGAGTGACTCAGACTTCGTATGACTCACCTTGAGAACATGATAATGTTACGTCAATTCAAATGTCAGAACGGATTCTACGCATATGAAACCTTCATAAAAATTAATTAGAACGGTAAGGGCTAAGGGATGGATGGTTAACGGGGACAAAAGATCCGTAGAGATCGTTGGGAAAGAGTGCAGACTGTTGCTTAATGGATTGTTGCTACCCGAACCCGGGCAGTCTACTTTCCCAATTCTTTATTCTGTTTATTTGACCCAACAAATAGGAGTTTCTTCGTTTGAAAAATTTTTTTGAATACATTTATTGAACTCAAAAACAGCTATTTGTTTAATAATCTCTATGATAATATTAAATTTAGAAAAAGATTAAATTCCTGTTCGAATATTTTCCCCAAAATGGCCGACAAATGGGTCTGCTGTTGTGGCTGCCACGTGACCAAGGTACCCCATTATCCCATTTCTTGCCCGATTATGCAATACATTCTCTGCCGTTCTTCCAGTGTGCCCACATTCTTGCGTGGCTGGGCCTTCTGTTTTCGTTGCCGGTGCCGGCACTTTTCCTGTTCGTGCCCACTACCGTACTCCAGCGAATTTTGCTTGGAATTGTGCGAAATTTTTAAAAATTAATTAAATTAATTTGCCTTTTATAATCCCCTTCAGTATACCATTTTGGGTTTGTTTACTTGCTTGCCGATTATTTTTGGCCATAGAATGACCAAACGACCGCCCAGCATGTATTTGCCTTACCTCGTCGTACAAGTCATTCATTCTTTTTTATCATACTTTTATTTTTAAATAATACAAAAATAAAAATAATTATTTTTACTTTCCAGGCTATCCTGATAGTGCTCTCGCTACTCTCAAGCATTTATGTTTCGCTGGTCAAACTCCATATGACTGTTCCGCCCGATGTCGTTGACGGTGAATGCCCCAAATAAATTCAAATAATAAATACTGAATTTTATTGCAAAAATCCATCTTTCAGAGTTATATTTCCACTCGCTCAAAGGGAAATATTCCCAGCAGAATGGATCTGCACAATTGGCCATCATAATTGGCCACTTCATTGGCTCCATCGTCTCTTTGTTCCTGGCCCTTTGGTTCTTTTCAATTGTGTATCGTGCCTACAAATTTGTGAAGAAATTCGACGGGAACAAAAATGTTCCCATCTAACATAATTAATAAGTATTATTCACCCGAAAATATTTTTTATTATGAAAATTTTATGGAAAGCTGTTCTTTATTCATAAATTAAATATATTTTTGTTTTAAAAAATGCAATAAATATTTGTGGATATGGATAGCTATGGGTGTTTAAAGCGATGCTTTGTCAATGGCAAAACGTCCAATGTCTTACGAAGAAAGCTTATTGGCGGATCTATTTGCATTTATATATTTTTCCTAATAAAAATTAATTTTATAACAAATAAATTAATAACATACAATTTAGAATAAATTTTTATGTAGTTACAGTTTAGAATTGCCGGCAAGATGTTGTAGGGGACCATTTATAATAGAGATCGAACAGTACAGTGGCACTGTACAGTATTTACCAGTGCACTGGATACTGAAACTGGTATTTTTCGCCCAACAGTGTTAAAACCAGTTCAGTTTTTTTCCAGTTTTTTTGCACTGAGTACTGTGTACTGGTACTCCTCGACTACTGATACTGGGTTTCTCAAAATGTCGATCTCTAATATATAATCAGCACAAAAAATCCATAGAAATGAAATTCTTTTTCCGCCCCTATTATTTTATGACGCGTAAACATTCTGTTAAATTAGTGTTATTTGTTTATTTTTTCTTCCAATTATCCACTTTTTCTGTACTATTTTACAATAAGGAATTCGCTTCAAAAGATCATAGAAAAGTTCATTTCTATCGAGAGACTATTTTTATTTTTATTTTAATAATGTGCAATTATGATCCTATCCCAATTCGCATGTCAGAATTAACTATTTTTCTATTAATTTAAAATAAACAAAAATGCCCTTCAATGTTCAATCTCTCTAAAGTTGACCTCATACAATCCACATTTGACCAAGTTCAATCCTTCCAAAAGAATTAATCCTGTATTTTTCAGAACATTTTTACAATTACATTCATTATTTCCCACAAAAAGTGAAGATTGGTTGTGCAAATGAAAAAAAAACCATTGGGAATGGTATCCCGCCGATGGTAAAGGTCGAGTTTTACACAAAATTGTAAAGTTCTGGATTGTACAATCGCTCACTTTCAGCAGTTCTTCCGTCCCCCGTCGCCACAAAATACCTAAAAAGAAGGTCATTTTTTCATTTTTTTAGTAGCGTTTTTCCGCTTCTTCCAGCAAAATATTTACTATTTTACTATACTAATAATAATAATTATAAATAATTAAATCAAATTATTTTTATTATTAATAATTGCTTAATAAATGTTAATCTTAATTCTTTTTCCAAATTGAATTTACAAAAAAATTTATCCAGCCACTAAATTAAGAAATTTCCAAAAATGACGCGATTCTTGTTGATCTCTTTCGTCTTCTCAATGGCCATTTTGCTCATCAAAGTTTCTGCTCGTAAGTTTTTTTTCCAATTTTAAAATGATAAAAATCTTGAAATAAAATATATACTTAAATAAATTTCAAGAGTGTATATAAAATGATTTTGCTTTTTTAAAGAGATGTTCCTATTTACATACCGTAATATCAATAACTTTTCAAATTTATTTGTATTACTTTACTAAATCCTAGGTTTCTCATAAATTATTAAAAATAGTGTTCATTAAATTTGTGTTTTTTTCCTAAGCCTATCCAAAAACCTCCAACACTTTTACAGATCCGGCTCTCCGCACCGATGAGGGACTTTTGGAGGATTGCCCAAGTTTGTTCGCATCCGGCTGCGAGGCGTTGTTGAGCAAGGTTGTGAAGCGCAGCAATGACCACTCCCGATTCCCCGGAGGGCGAGCTTTGATGATGAAGCGCCAGCTTGGGACCATTTAGGTCAGCAGAAGGTGGTGTTGCAGATCAGATCAATCGACTCCCGACAAAAATGGCATTTTTGATCCGACAATTTTTACCCAATATTGCATTGTTTACATTTGTATTTGTTCCAATAATACAATAATTAATGGACACTGAAAAACAATGTGATTCATAACAAATACATCATTCTTTTTTTTCTTTTCTACCCGTTTCTCCAAAGAAGGGAGGGGGTTAAAAGGCAAAAAACCCATCCAAAAACAGGTTACCTATTCACTTATGTTGTGTGTATCTTCTCTCTATTTGGGACTTTGATTGAACAACACCCCTTTCCTATCCCAACAAACTATCCAATTGATTAATGGACGCACAATTTAAAAATTTTAAATTGTTAAAATAAAAAATAAATCGATCGATCTATTGTTTGATATGAACAAATTCCTAGTTTCGAAATGGGAAAGGAATCTGTATTTAATAAAATATTTTATTGTTCCGATTCCAGCTATTCACAGATTATTCCATTATTCCTTACAACTCTTCCTTTTATTTGGCTATTTTCATTCAGTTTTTCTTTACTAATATTTTTATCTTATCCTTATCTTAAATTTAAAAAAATATAGAAAGTCCGTAAAACAGAATTTTCGCTAGCGATAATGGTTAAAATTGGTAGAGCTCGCGTGACCGTTACTACTACAACAGAATTTGTCGAATTAAGAACAAAAATAAATAAATAATTGGATTAACCGTACAAATTAACCGTACAAATATTTGTTTTTTAAGCTTATTGATTACCAAAAAGTAAAAACGAAATAGTCTAACAAAAAACATACATAATGCCAAAATGATTAATAAGTCAATATTATACAAATGCCAAACAAAATTTTTATGGACCGTAAAAAAGGCGCTAAAGGATTTTGTAAATTCATAATTTCATTTACTTTTTAGACTCTCTCCCCTAGACTCTTTTTTGGTCCATTTCATATTGATGTTGATCACAATAAAATGAAAATTGGGCGCCGATTGAATTGCTTTGAACCCTCGATTTTATGAAGCGAATTCCTTATTATAAATTTTTTATAGAAGTAGTATGAACAGAGAAAAAGAAATCAAACAACAATATGTTTTAACACGTCATGCTTTCGCGTCATAAAATCGAGGAGCTAAAATAAAAGTTGGAATTCTCTGGCTTTACTACGCTGATTATATGTTTTTTTCATCTTCAGATGGACAAATCCCATTTGCCTTTCATCGCCGTTCTGCTGACTCTCGTGTTGGCTTTGCTTTTGTTCATTGCAGTTTCGCGTAAACCCTTTTGGGGTTAGGATGAAATCATTTCCTCATTTCTCAAGGTCCATCGGTGAATGTGGAGAAAAATGCAGAAATGGGCAAGGACAGGCACAGCGAAGCAGATAATCCAACGGTGGACAAAGCAGGCAAAGTTCAGGATGGACAAGAACGGCGGAGGAGNCAAAATTATTTTTTATTTTGTTTTCCTTTTAATTTGCTTTCATAATATTAAAGTCATCAATATCATTATATTAAAACCGCCCCTACTACCTTTTCAAGTTCTACCGATCAGTTTATTTTCTTACGGGTTTAGAAGGTTTCATCTGATCACATCCAATTCATCGCGCGTTAAACATCGCCTCGGGCACAATTAAATAGTAAAAGAAAGTGAAAATAAAGTCCATTCTAATTGTGTTTGTTTATCTATCTTCTTACAATGTGAAAATTCCATTTTATTATTATATGTATAAAGTTTCTCGGGATAAAATAAGCTTCGAATATATATTTTATATATTTTTTATTGCACGTCACTCAACGCTCATTGACCGTGCCATTCCATCCATTTTTTGTACAGAAAATGAATAAATTCCTTCTCTTGGCCATCCTCCTTGGCACCTTGTCTAGCTCGACAGTAAACGGTTTGCAATAACAATAACATGTTTTTATGCCGAAAAGATAATTACTGAATAAAAGAATAGTTGAAAAAATATTTTGAATGCCATCTTTTGACTCTAATGGAGGGGATCTGATTAGTTTCTCCATCATTCCAGGTACCATTGAGGAGGTGCAAAGCGAATATCGCATCTCCGAAGGATGTGTTGTAAAGGTTTTTATGCACAAGAAATACCAATTTTGTCCTGATGGGGAGACCAAGATGGTGCAAAACGATGTTGAGATCGAGCAGCAGAAAGTGTAACAATAGGGATTGGGACTGGGAGAGAATTCTTCCTTTTATATAAAACATTTCTAACAGTGAACCCGCAAAACAGACAGAGGAGGAGAATTTTGAGAACTATGAGGAGGATGAATGAAGTGATGGGAAAAGGCCCCAAAACATTTGAATATTGAAATATATCTACATTTAAAATATCTACATCATCACCATATTTTACTATAAATGCTGGATAAACATCGAATTTTCTTATGGTTATCATTAGCACGGATTCATCGGGTTATAGCATAAGCCATCTGCAACAAATTATAAAAGATTGGACGCCGGGAGAAACGCCTCGAACCATCATTTTTATGAAGCGAATTCCTTTACTGCATAGCAAACCTAGAATGAAGAGAGAAAAAGAAATCAGACAATAATATGTTTTAATGCAACATGTTTCGCTTCATAATATCGAGGACTAAAAAGTTGGAATTCTCTGGCTTTTCTACGCTGCTGATTGTAGCTCCGATGAGTCCCATCCGGTACAAACACCATCCCTTTTGACCAATTATCCCCAACTTCTGATCAGTTATCAGATTCTTCACTTCTCTGATCAGTTTATCAGATATCTTTCAATTCAAAGCTGATCCATTGATCCCTCCCCCTCCCTCCGTTCCCGATCGATCACTGCTCCGGTGATGGTGCTTCATGCGTCTGTGCCGCTGCCAGCGTCACATCCAAGCCCATCAGGAAGCAAGCCACCGTGCTCTGGGCCATCCGCCGTTGCAAAATGGCACGGCCGAAGGCGGACAAATAGGACTCGTTGGCATGGGTTTGCAGGTCCATCAGGTACACCGTGATGAACATGGAGATCTGGAAGAGCAGCACATGAACAGATAAACAAAGGGCTAATCTAGATATGATTCTGAGTTCTTTGAATTTTATCTGGATAAAGACCAATTCTAAAATGTAATCTGACAGCTATACTTTACTAAGAACATGCCAACAGCTTGTTAATGCTCAACTGATTAGTTGGCCATATTCGGATCATCATAACTTTAAATACCAGATATTTTCAGCATCTATGGTGATTATGACCACATGTTTTCCCCGTGATCCTTCTCATTTCCCACCCACCGGCGTCTTCTCCATGATGTTGTTCTGCAACTCGGGCGGAATGAACTGTCTCGCGTCGTCCAGCTCCGGCGTGCACATCTCCGTCTCGATGTCGTACAGTCCCGGCTGCATCACGTCACACTTGCATTGTTCCTCCAAAGATTCCGTCGAAGAACCGCTCAGACCCGCGCCCTTTGCCGATTCTGAGATGGACACCTTGGCCTGTTGACTGCGCATTTGGCGGCAAAAGTCGCAAAAAACGCTGAAAATAGCGGAGGATGTTTACAATCATTTAACTATAAAGGTATGGGATAACGGAAATTGAGTTTGGATGTAAACTATATCTTGTATTAACACCGTGCTAGGTAATCATCTGTATTCAGCTGTTCCTGTTTCTATTACTCTCTCTCTCTCGCGCTCTCTCCTTTCTCACTTTATCCTTAATCCTATCCCGAACTCAGATTATGTTTTCTCTTCACAACTCTCAACCTTTTCTCTCAGACATACCAAGATCCTTCTGTCTTGGCACACGGGCACTGGTTGACCTTGTCGTCAATCTTCTTCGTGCACGGAAGTGTGGGGTTGTTCGGGTCTGGCGTGCCCCCAATGCGCATCTCCACCTCGGCCAGCAGGTTCCGGATGGGCTTCAGGATCTCCACTCCCTCCGCCTTGATCTTCACACATCCCGGGATCACCGGGTTCTTCGGGATCAGCTGGATCTTCTCCGGGTTGAACCGGATCAACGGTCTGTACTTGCTCAGCTCGATGCCCCTTCTGGACAAGTAAACTGAAACATTTGGAATTGGGGCGAAATGAAAAAATATATTAAGGCAGACTTGGACTGCATGCGCCCGAAACGCGGATGTCGACTTCGGCACGATCCTCTGGTTGGACAAATCCATTATTCACTGCTATTAATAGCAGGAAAATCGGGCGAAAAACGGCGCCAAACTGCCAACAAATTTTGCTATTTAAGATCATTCCTTTGAAGAATGGCTGGCTTAAGTTGGTCGAGTTATTAAGCGTGAAAAGAGTCCGTAAATTTTTGTGTTTGGAGAAAGAAATGGAACCTGGTAAGGGTTGATCTATGAATTTTTCTTTTATAAACCCAGCTAGCTATATGGACTTTAATTCCCTTTAATCGCTATTTTTAAATTAGAAAATGTTTTTGCGAACATCACTCAGGAATAATTTGGTGCTTTTTGTGCGAGATTGGTGAGGATATCCGTGGAATTAGTGGTGATTATGATGATGCTGATCGCCCTT
>LDKF01000234.1:9843-19920 GCA_001026735.1 Rotylenchulus reniformis | reverse complement strand
GACGGCATAACTTGTTATGGCTAATCATATCTCTTAAACATTAACTCATCAGTTCGGATCAGCCATTACACAGCCGGAAAAGGATGGGTTTGGTTGGATCACTGGCGTGCTGATCCGGTGCATTCTGTGCATCTTTGGCGCCACCGTAGGAATTTCACATCTGCTGAAATTCATTTTTTCAATTATTTCCAGCTTTTTCTCCGAATGTCTTGGATTGCTGGCCAAGCTGGATTGAGTAAGGAATTTGGCAGAAATTCTGGGAAACAAATGAATTAATTAACCCTTCTGTTAACTTTTCATTAATTTGTCTGTTAATTATTTTTTCCATTTATCCCCCGTTATTAGTACTCGGTGCCGTGGTTGTGCTCCTCTCCTTTTTGGTGGTTGTGGTAACGGCCATCTCAATGTCGGCCATTGCCACGAACGGTGAAGTGAAGAACGGAGGGTGCTATTACCTGGTTTGGAAACCGCAGAAATTCCAAAAAACCGGAAAATGAATCCTAAAGATATCCCGCTCATTGGGACCCGAATTTGGCGGAAGTATTGGCCTGATTCTGTACGTGGCCAACACAGTCAATGCCGTAATCCTAAAAACCAATTAATTTTGCCAATTTTTGTCCATTTGAGTCCATGAACTGTGTGGGGTTGGCCGAAGCCACGGTTCAACTGCTGAAAGACTATGGTATCCAGCTGATTGACGGGGGCATTAACGATGTGAGAGTGATGAACAATTGTTTGATTGGAATTGTTTTTGTTCAGATTCGGATTTATGCCACGGTCACTTGTCTTTTATTGCAAGGGATAATTTTCATCGGCACAGAATTCGAGAACAAAACCCAGATGGCCCTAATGTGCAGCATTTGCGTGAGTGTTTAGGTGCTATGTCGTTTGTAAAAAAGGACCAATGTGGGCGTTTGTAAAAAAGGGCCAATGTGGGCGTTTGTAAAAAAGGGCCAATGTGGGCGTTTGTAAAAAACGGCCAATGTGGGCGTTTGTAAAAAAACGGCCAATGTGTGCGAAAGTAAATAATTTTGTAAATTGTTTTTAAGCAACAATCATTAACTAAACTGCATTTTTAAATTATTCTTAAGATTTTCTTACTATGATTAAATCCACAGCTCCAAGAAAAATGAAGTAATAGACAGGAATTAATTACACTTACACCACAAAAGCTACCACAATATGCTTTGGCTACTTAAAAAATATTTTATTAAAAAATTCCAATAAAGAATGAATCATATTTTTCTTGGGTTCCTTGATCACTTCATAATGATCTGCTCTGTAATACAAAAAGATTGATTTGGCATCTTTTTCTTGTTGTAAATTCAAAAGCTAATAAATATATATATTAAAATTTTCATGGTATTTTTACCGAATGTTCGAGTGTTTGTGTATAAAATGCCATCGATAAATATTTTCTCGCAATTTTTCGCAGACAATGACATTGATCTTAAACATCATCGCTGTGGCAGCCATATCGAGATTGCTAGCCCAACGTTCCCTGTCATCTGGCCCATTTGCTGGAGTGACAGCTTTCTCAATATGTGAACTGATATTTTCCTTGTCTTCCAAAATGCCTAAAAATTTTAATTAAAAAAATTTATTATAACTTACTCCACCAATCCTTTCCCGGTGTTTGATAAAATGCAAACTGATACATTTCCTCATCCAAAAATTCAATCACATCTCTTTTGATCCTTACATGGTTCTCTTCTGTACCGGTTAAAGCTAACGTGATACTCCTCCAGCCGCAGTTCCCGTCAGCGAGTATTTCGATAACTTCACCGGGACCGTAACTTGTCGAGGTAAATTCAAAATCCTCCGCATAAAAAATGGGATCATCACCTTGATAATGCTCAGACTATTAGTGTAATTTTCACTGAACCCATTTCCCTGACCTCCACCCACATTAGTGAAAACCAGTCGCCGATAGGTTTATTGTTCTCATGATATTTTTCTTCCAAGGTCATTTTTATTACTTTTTTTACAAAAAAATGTATCTTTACCTTAAATTTTTTAGTCTTTGTTTAATTTTATAATTTTATAATATTTATTTTAGTATACACAGTTTTATTTATTTTAGTATACACAGTTTTATTAATCCCATCCTTATTGGCACTTTTTTACAAACGCCCACATTGGCCCCTTTTTACAAACGCCCACATTGGCCCTTTTTTACAAACGACCCAGCACGGAGTGTTTATTGGCACTTATTTGGGATTATATATATTGATCCCCTAAGGTGTCTATTCTCAGCCACTTTGTGGGCACCCTTTTGCCCATCTCGGCCACACAACGACAACGGGGAGTGGTCGGATATTCGCTCAGCGTGTTCTTGGACAACATCAAGCCCGATTTTCGCGGATCCGAAAACTTCATCACCATGTTCGGGCTGTATTTCCCTGCCATGACTGGTGGGTCTTAACAATGAGTTAATCATTTAACCGAACTTCGAACAAGATAATTAAGGCATTATGGCCGGCGCCAATATGTCTGGTAAGTCCATCAAAATTAAATTCCTCTAGTCTAATCAGAATTTCCACCATTCAGGCGATCTCAAGAATCCGTCCAAGTCAAGTAACTCCTTGGTTTAAGCCTAATTCACCCGAATTTCCCTCAAAGTCCCCCGTGGCACATTTTGGGCCATTGCCATCACCACTCTCACCTACGGATGGTACTGTACTTTCTTTCTTAATACCATATTACCATGGTTTTTAAGGTGCATGCTGGTCACAGCATTGACCACAGTGCGCGATGCCGACGGGATCAGTGCGCCGAAGTTCGACCCGATCTCCGGACGGTACATCCCGCCTGCGTGTCGTGCCAACAACACATGTCATTTTGGACTTGCTAACGATTATCAGGTGGGAATGATTAATACTAAATTCTAACAATAATCCGTATGACAAATCTGAATATGTTCAATATATCTGCTGAATATGTCAATGAATATGTTCTAATGTTTCTTCTCTGCACAGGTGATGACCTTGCAAGGTGCTTGGCCCCCGTTGATTTCCGTCGGGGTGTTTGCCACCACTTTGAGTTCGGCCAGTGGCTGTCTGATAGGGGCACCCCGGATTTTTCAGGCATCTTTTGATTTGCTTCAACTGTTAAAGTAATCACTTTCCGGTGATTTAGGCACTTTGCGCGGACAAACTCTTCCCTTACATGCATCCGTTTGCCAAGGGCCACGGCAAAAACAATGACCCCTTCAGGGCCTACTTTCTCACTTTGTTAATCGCAATTTCGGTTGTTTCTTTTGGAATTTTCGAACATTTGAAAAACTATCCAGGCCATAATGATCGGCGAGCTCAACCTGATCGCGGATCTGATCTCCAACTTCTTCCTGGCCGCCTTCGCCATCACCAACTTTGCTTGTTTCGATGCATCGGCATCCAGGTCCCCCGGCTTCCGACCCGGATTCCACTACTACAACAAATGGCTTTCCCTTTTCGGATCCGGACTTTGTGTGCTTGTAAGAATCCATCCTGAATTTTCAAAGGGTGCTTATTCGAACTTCTGCCCTGACCAGATCATGTTCGTGCTGAACTGGATGACATCCCTGATCACTTTCCTTGTGTTCATCGTCCTCTTCGTGTTCATCAAACACAACAAATCTCACATCAACTGGGGCACTTCCACGGAGGCCAATCGGTACCGGAAGGCTCTGAATTCATTGCTGAAAATCTCACGCACGGAGGACCACGTGAAGAACTACCGGCCCCAACTGCTGGTGCTGACCGGAAATCCGGCAGCCAGACAGGTGAAAATGTGAAAATCAGGTTTAACATTGAAATTTAACCCATTATCCATTCCTGTAGGCATTGGTCGACTTTGCCTACTGTATCTCTAATGGGCGCAGTCTTCTTCTTTGCGGGTAAATTTCGGCAGAATATTATTTTATTTTTTACTTATTTTTTAGGCACATAATCCCCCACCAATCCTCAGTGCAGGCCACTGCCTTGATCCGTAAATTGAACAATCGGTAAATAAATTTGAGGATATTTCGAGTCCCATGTCCCTGCCGATCATAAGGTTCACTGATTGGCTCTATGAGCAGCACATCAAGGGGTTTTACTGCGCCGTTGCGCACCAATCTCTGCGGGCCGGGGTGCAATGTCTGCTGCAGACTGTGGGACTTGGCAAAATGCAACCGAACATTTTGGTATAAAATTTAATTTTTGGACAAATTTCCCCGATTTTTCAACCTTAAAGCTGATCGGATACAATTCCCATTGGCTCCATTTGTGCAGATCAAATCTGGCCAGGTTCATTTAGCATTTAATCCACAAAATGATATGACAAAAATGATAAGGTACGAACAGTACATGGGAGTGATCGCGGACGCCTTTGATGCGAACATGGCAGTTTGTGTGTTCCGGAATGAGAATGACGGACTTGACCATTCGGCACTTCTTTCCCAGGAGGACCAACTGTTTGTCCGATTGCCGGATTTGGTCAGATTTTGACATTGTTAACCACTTTATAAAGCAATATAGATTAGCATTAGCATCTTTGTTCCTTTATGATTTTTAATTTTTCATTTTTCCAATTTGTCGCTGTTTTCAGCTTTTGTCGGACCGTGAGTCCTCGCTCACAGACGACCTCAACCGTGGCGTGGAGGCCCGAAAGGTGCGTCCCAAGGCGAAGACCCTTCACCAGCAGATCAACATCAACAGCAAAAACGAAATTTCGCTTCCGAATCTGATGGAGAGACTGCCGAGCCAGAACATGGCCAACGGGGGCAGTCAGCATAAGGGCACTCTGGGGACACGCCGAGGGTCGTCCCCGGGAATGGTCCAGATGCGCAAGTACGACCAGTTCTGGCCCGGAAGGGGCCCGCTGAACACAAAGTTCAGGACCCAGATCAAAGGGGGTGAGCCATGGGGTTAAAGACCGAAAAAAAGTATATAAGCATATGGAGGGAAAAGAACATTTAATCAGGGGTGGAGGTGACGCTATGAATTTTAGAGATATGCTACTACTACTGGGGTGATTAAACGACCCTATAATCCGCTTGAAAAATTCACGGTGAAAATTATTGAAACGAAAATTTGATTTCAAAATTACGAAACACCCAACAATGAAACACCGGACAATGCGGGATTGGGTCTTTCGTTAGCCTGCCGTTCTATAGCAAGGTGTCAGAGACGCATAATAATCGATTTCTCTGCTCCTTTTTTGCACTGTCTTATTAGAACTTGGATTTTTCCCATTATAGGGTTGATCGGTCACCCCAGTAGTATAATATAGCGCAACAGAAAATATCAAAGATTCTTTTGAGGATTTGTCGATGTGTGGTGGTTGCACGATGATGGGGGACTGACCCTGCTGCTTTCCTATCTGCTGAAGGAACACAACACCTATTTGCCGGTAAGAAATTAAAACTCTATTTATTTAACTTATTAGAGAAAAAATATATGAAAATTTGCCTGTGATAAAAATAATAAATTATAAGTAAGAATTTTATTTAAATTTTCAGAATGCCAAATTGCGTATCTTCACCATTTGCTCCAAACTGGACCCGGACCAAGTGCACGAGAAAGTGGTAGACATGCTCAAAAAATTCAGGTCTGAACTCTGAACTAGTTACATATCCAATTGGGTTTCCCGCGTCTTTTTTAGGATTGACTTCAGCACAGTGCACGTAATCTCTGAGGACTATGACGAAACGAAAATTTACCCAGAAACGTAAAAAGAAAATGCCAAAATATCAAAATAGCCAGTTCACCAGAATAATTGTTTTCTGAATAGGCTGGAAGAGTACCATGAGCTGATGAACACGCTGAACCCCCCGCCGGTGGAGGGCAAGGACCCTCCGGAGCATATTGTGGCGGACGAATTGATCGACAAAACCCAGGCCAAGACAATGCGATTTCTGAGGCACAGGGAGCTGTTGCTGGAGTACTCCTCCGCCTCGTCTGTCGTTTTAATGTGGGCCAAAATTGGTCAATTCATTAAAATAGCCTAAAAATCCGCAGTTCGATGCCCTCAGCCGGCACCGAAGTTGTGCTGTCCCCGATATATGGAATGTGGCTGGAATTGCTCTCCCGGGACATGCCCCCGATGCTGTTTGGTGGGGTAATTTTGATCGGATCCCATCAAAAATATAATTTTAGTGCGTGGAAACCGAACTTCCGTGATCACTTACTACTCATAGATGCCCCAAAGTTTATAGAAATATGTGAATGATTATTAGAATGATCTCGTCAATCGAAATTTATTAAAATATATTTTGTTAATGTTTTTCTTTGTTCATGGGTGTCAAGTGTTAAAAAATAACAAAAAAAGAAAAATATATATATAATTTTGTTTTTTGTCACTGAAAAAGAAGACAAAAAAGAAATGTTTTGAAATGAAAAATAAAATTCGGTTTCCATCAATTGGCGAAATATGCAGGTGACGGAGAGCAGTGGCGTATCCAGGATTTTGTAATGGGAGAGGCGGAATCAGACACCCATAGCTCAGAAACAAAATTTTCCTTCCTTGGAGGGGGCGGATAAAGGAAAATTAATCATTTTTTATTTAAAATATAAAGTTTTTGTAGAAATTTTATTTTCTTAAAGGAGTCTAGAGAATTTTTGAAAATTTAAGTCTTTTACTTAAGAATGTATTTATTTTTTCCGCCATGGAGGGGGCGGCCGCCCCTTCCGCCCCCCACCTAAATACGCTATTGACGGAGAGGCGTAATTTTCACATCATTAGCCAGCCTCATTTACCTAACCGTCATCGTCGCTGTCATCGTATTCGCATTCTGGCGCAAAGTCCATGGTCAAACAAACGTCTCTTTTCTTCAGACGATTTCATTCGTTTTTCGTCTAACTCAACCTCGGGACAAAAAGTCTCCTTCGTAAGAATATGGGATTCAAAAACAATCAATTTAATTTACCTTTTTACAAAAACTAAAAGGATTATTAAAGCTTCAAAAAACGATCCAAAAAAGGTTACAAACAAATATTTTCGTGTAAAATCATTTCTTTTCCATCGTACAAAGATGACGGATTGTAGGTCTACCATGAGGACAATTCTGAAAAGCAAAATGATTAATCATTGACTTGACATCCACTTCCATACCCATGGTTGGTCCATTGTGCCCATGTGACGAATGATCTGTAAAATAAAACATTCAGAAAATTAATTTAATTAATGCGCCAATGACCGTCTCCATGTCGCGTCGCGTCAATGTTTTTCCAAACATTGCTGAATACCGACAAGCTTTCGATGCAAAAATTTTTCGCACTTTTTTGGGCCTATGCAGGGTCCCGGGCATTTCGGCAATCATTGATAAAAGTTGATCTATATCTGAAATTGTTTCAAAATTCGAATTAAAAAATAATTTATTTGAAAACAATGACCATCTCTGTTCAAATTCCAGCCCTGATGTACCGGAATGGCGGTTAGCAGAACCGACCCGCCAGCAGTAACAGCATCAGCTGGACCAACACCATCTTCAACAATTTCGTTGTCCTCATCTACGAATTCAAAATCAAATCCATTGGCACGAAATACATGCAGATTGTCGCGCAACAATCCCGCGTTAACACTGCCCAATTGGATGCGTTGCGGGCGAATCAATTTCTGCGACTTGATTATGCATTTGGCCATCAACCGTTCGAAGTTGAATTTCTCGTCGGCCGCGTGCTGGTCAATGATGAACACTTCGGCGCCCAAACGAGCAAGAATGAAGGCATTGTTAAACTGGCCAATCAAAGTCATGCGCGCGAAGTGGGATTTCCTGGCAAAAGAAGTAAAAACCCTAAAAACGGATGAAAGGAAAGGCCATACTTCAGCATGAGGGAAAGACGTCGCTCCACAGCTTCCCTGTCCTCCTCCTCTTGACTGTTGCAATCAGAGGTGGAAGTCCTAATCCGTAGGTTCACCCTTTGTTTATGCTGTTCATTTTCAATTTGCTGTTTAAATTTCTTCTTCAAATCGCATCTGTGTAAGAAATTCCGTTTTAGAACGCTCATGTCCACTTCGACAAATTGTTGAGGACGATATAATGATTGGGATGGTTGAAAAGGAGAAGCAACATTTGGCGACTGAAAGGAATGAATTGGTAAGTTTTTGATAGTTTTAGATAAATAATATGGGCCAAAAAAATGTTAAAAATACAATTTTAATGAAAAAATGGATGCTTCATTTTTCTTAGGATTGTCCTTTTTTGGGGAATTTAACGCCTTCCCTCTTTAGGTCCCTTATTAGTGAGTTTATTTTTAATCACTTGAGAAGTTGTTGCTGTGCATTGAATTTCGGCAATTTCATCAATTTCAACTCGCTCTGTCCGTTGTTCATCTTGTTGATGAGATTGTCTTTCTTTCAGGACAGCATTTATGCCTCCAGGACGAAGACATTGGAAGGAAAATGCCTGGTTAATCAAATCCGGGATCTTCCCTGTTCACCACTTAATCTCCAATCACCTCCAATGCCTTTTGCCCCGTTGTCGAATTGTTCAAACTTCGCGACCTTCTTGGAGTATCAACCAAAACTGTAGTTCTATCAAGTCGACTTTTTTTCTTTTGTGGACTTTGATCACTGAAAATTATGCCAGATTAATTTTAGATAATAACGACGCCAATTCCTTTTACTTACCAATGCTCATCGCTGGATTTTTTACTAGTAGAATGCATTATTGATGATTTGTCCTTGTCTCCATCAGTTGTGGCAAATAACGTGGCTGCCGACACAAATCCGGTGACACCCTTAGCATTTGCTCTGTATGTATTTGGGTTATCTCTAATTCTATTTGGAGTTTCGGCTAGCACAAAACTGTCTCGCAGGTTAGGACTTTCCTCTTAAAAGTCAAACAATTTATCACATACATCTCTGAAAAGTTAATGGAGGATAAATTTGGGTCTGTACAACTATCGGAGCTGCCGATCTCTAAACTTTCCTGATTAATCCCCGAACAAAGGTAGCCCCTCAAATCAAAACCTAAATTCTGAATCCGTCCCTGCTATGTTCTTGGAAAAATTTTTTTGGATCTTGGCTATATGACCTGGATGGAATGAGCGTTCTGCCAAGAAACTGATGTCTTCATCCTCTGCATTACTTCCTTGTCCTCTCCTCGTTAACTTCTCAGTTGGGTCTTTTTCGAGTTTTTCCTCCTCTGCATCATCCTCGTCACTGCTGCTCATTTGCAAAATTTGCGAAAATTCATCTTCTTCGTCTAAAATTGTTTTTTCTTCCGTAATTATTCGATTCTCATCCAAAAAATTTTGTAGTTTATCTTCAGGATTAGTATTCGTCGAATTTTTGGCAAAATCAAGCATCTTTTTGGCCATCAGGTTGTCCTTGTCGCCTCTTTGGTCCCTCTCAATAATGACAGATCCCCCAATGCTCTCAAAAGCGTCCTCACCCCGCAAAGTGTTCTCATTGCTTCCAAATGAATCATTACAATTGCTATCGATCGCTCTCTCCTCTTGTTCGTTCGGATGGTCTTTACCTTCTTCAAATGACAAATAGCTGAGATCCGCACTTTGTTGCGTTTGAGCAGGCAAATAACTAAAAAACATCTTTTTATAGGCAATTTTAATGTAAATAAAAAATAACCACTAATTATTACCTGCGAAATCCAGCAGCATTATCACATTCGGGTGGTTCCGTTTTCTCTTCCAGGTTGTCCTTCCATCGCAACAATGTGGCCATTTGGCGTCGCTTTTTGGTTTTGCCGGAATCATTTTGCTGTTGTTCACCATTTAGTTTCGTTGTCATTCCAATTCCCACTGGACAAACACCTTGCCACCTCGCAAAAGTGGTCAAAATGCAAGCTCGTAATTTGGCAAAAACCTAAAGCATACTAGTAAATAGCAAAAAAACGAAAATGAACTGAGAACCCACTTCCTTCTCGTGGTGCAAAAACACAGTCCGCTTGTCAGGACTAATATTGACGTCCAATGTGTTGGGTGGCAGATCAACAAAGAGCACCAAAGTGCAATAGCGACCGCGATTGTACGAAGAATACACTTCATTTGCAATTCTGCAGAGCTAAAATTATTATCAAAAATCGATTTCCTCTCCCATATAACTCTACTTTAGGGAAGTCAACATGACGTCGATTGACAAAAATGAACTGTC
>LDKF01000233.1:57979-87103 GCA_001026735.1 Rotylenchulus reniformis | reverse complement strand
GGTAAATCCCTTTGATCTTGCCGCCATAACAATAGGCTATGGCTGCCCCCCTTCCTCTGGGGAAATGATTTATGGGTGCGGTAAAGGTGTTAACTTCCTTTGATGATGCCGCCAGTGATTTCGAAATCTGCGACCAAAACCCTTTGATCTTATCACCAAAGGAGCCCAATAGGGGCGGTAACCCCTTTGATCTTATCACCAAAGGTGTCCAAAGGTGTGGGCTGGTGGGTCGCGGATTTCGAAATCTGCGACCAAACCAGGGGGTTAACTACTACCCTCATTTCACAACAGACTATCGCATTTCCGATTGGAACTGTGTTGCTGATGTCGTTTTACAAATATTGCCACGCAAAAGGAACGTTTGCCCTATAAAGGAGAAATATTGCGGGCAAAAAGTTCAATAGGGACAAACATTGCTGTGGCAATTCTCGGATGATGACAATGGAGGTGAGAAACTTCTAAGGAAAAAGCCTTGATTTTGTGAATTTTTTGAATCTAAATGTATAACCCATTTTGAAAAATGCTGAAAAGCAAATATTTTTCTGGTAATTAAGAAGAAAGATAAGTTATTTTAATTTTTTTATAATTTAGTAATTTACTTTTTTGATAAGATGAATTAAAATAATTACCTTTAAGAAATGAATTGATTTTTAAATAATAGTTGTTATACCGAAAATTTAGTTACTTCTGGATTCTGAGAATGGCTGGTACGAAAAAAAGCCTTGATTTTGTAAAAAAAAAAGCCTTGATTTTGTGAATTTTTTGAATCTAAATGTATAACCCATTTTGAAAAATGCTAAAAAGCAAATATTTTTCTGGTAATTAAGAAGAAAGATAAGTTATTTTAATTTTTTTATAATTTAGTAATTTACTTTTTTGATAAGATGAATTAAAATAATTACCTTTAAGAAAATGAATTGATTTTTAAATAATAGTTGTTATACCGAAAATTTAATTACTTCTGGATTCTGAGAATGGCTGGTACGACAAAGAACAAGATAACATAATTTTAGAAGCTATCATCACGGCAAAGTGGCCATATTTCCAATTTTAGTAAGTCATTTTTAAAAGAATATTTAGAAATATATATTTTACTATAGTAATTATCCAACGCAACCATTAGCTATCACTCTTAAGATTAATGGTGAGTAGAATTAGTAATTTTAATAGGCTGAAATTATATATTTAGATATCTACAAGCCAGAAGGGAAAATCGTCCTAAAAATTGAAAAATTTTTCAAATTTGCTAGCGGACCTGTCAACTATCAGCGGTTCAGCGATGCCGTTCACATTCGGAGCCTTACCTGGAAAATTGTGGCAATTTCGCGGGAGTCGGGTCGACAAACCCGGGCTGGGATCGCACAAAAATACCTTGCATATTTCATACAATGTTATGCTGGGAATACGAGTGGGTTATTTTGTTAAATTCTTTTTATCTTTTAGAAATATATTTTGTTAATGTACCTTATTCTCTATGAAATAAGACAGGAGTCATTTGTTTTAAACCACATCAAAAGTGGGTCTTATTTTAAGGGGGGATCTTATTTTGCCAAATGGGTTTACCATACAAAATTAAGCTTTATCTTGATCAAGAAATTTCATTTTTTGAAGAAGCGGATTGGAGCTGTGCCTGCTCCGTTACAATGCGTATCAATTCCCAGAAAGAAAATAAGGAGGATCATGTGCAGAAAATAAACAAAATTTTCACAGCCAAAACAAGCAGTTGGGGATTTTCTAACCTCATGACATTTGAGGTTAGATTTAATGGATATGGATTTTTGCCAAGATTTTATTCTGATTTCTGAAATTAAGAAATTAATGGACCCTGAAAATGGATGGTATGACGAGCGGAACGATAGAGTGATCATATCTGCAGATGTGTCAGCGGATGCACCACAAGGATTAAAGTAATGGCTCGAATTTTTAAATATATTCGAATTTTTGAATGAAATAAGCAATTTTCAGAAGGAAAAAAAGTGTTTCAATTTTTAAATTTAAAAATTGCGCTCTAGATACATTACTTAGGTACTACCCCCTCCCACCCTAAAATTTTATGCAAATAATTTATAAAAAAAAATAATATTACGAATCAACATGATACCATTGGGATATGTGAGATCAGAAATGTAAAAATACATCAGTATTCAGTACCATCAATTTGGCGATGCTAAGGATGCCAATGTGCGTTTTTTGGCAAAACTTAATTTACTTTTTTCTAATTCTATGATTATTTCTGTAAATTTTGATAAAAAATTGAAAGCCAGAAAAAACAGACATTTTGCGAGTATATTTTTGATTTAGATAATTAGTTGAATTAGTTTGGGATCAATTGACATTTGATTGAACCTTAACATTATGATTTATGGTATTCAAAAAATTCCTTTAAATTAGAAGAGTTTATTTTTTGTAGTTGTTTTTAGGCATTTTTGATAATTTATCTCTTTTAATGATTTTTTGTGTTAGAATTTGTAAAATACAAGTAAGAATTCGTTATATTTTAGATGATACATCACCATCTTAACAAAAAAGAAGAAATTGAAACCGAAATTTTTCGATAATCTATTAAATTTTAGACTACTAGAATCCGCAAATATTTGAAATAACCTGGAAGGATTTTATCGTTGTTAGGACATTAAAAATCGCCACATATGAATACCGATCATTTTGCCTATCTATCGGTAAGAAATTATCCTGCGAGCAATGGATCTAAACAGATAGATCATTTTTGGAAAAAGCAAATCATTGAAGAATTATTGACAAGATTTTCAGTCTGATAAACTTGCTTAAAATAATTTAAAAACTTATTTTTTTTATTCATAAAATTTTAAATCCTTAGTTATTGTACCAATGACTTACAATTAAATAAGATTCATTTCATAAAGTTCTTCTTAATCAACTTTAAGTAGTGCTAATGAATTCCAAATTAATATATGCGGTAACTATATATTAAAATCAACAACAAATTAACACTAATTTAGTATTAGTATTATCATCATTTAAATGTTAACACATTGTCTTTTTTCTAGTTAAATTTTATGTTATTTTATTTTCTTTAAAATTTTTTATGAATTAAAAATTCCAATTTTTATTTTTGTATTATCCCTGGTTTAGCTTTGGATAATGCATCTATATTTTTCACTTTCCAAAATTCTTTGACATTTAAATTCTTTTCTGCTGACCCATTGCTTTCCATCGGAGGAGGCAAGCAAATTGTGATGAATCAAATCCAAAAGACGATGAAGATTCATCCTTGATTTGCTCCACATTCAATCATTTAACTTTATTATTTTTTTAGGCCTCAATTTTCTTATTTTCTTTTTTTCTTTTCTTTTTCTTTCTTTTTTTTCTTTTTCTTTTTTTTTTATTAGGCCTCAATTTTTTAGATGAAGGATGTTCTTATAAAATTCCAATGGAATCCGATTCTTTGTATAAAATAGAAGCATTATTATAGCCATTAAAAATTCTAAATAAAATCTAAAAAATATATGAGATCCTAATATTTAAAAATCGTTTTTTTTAATTTTTGCCTTTTTTAATTAAAAAAAGAAGTTTATTTCTAAAATTTATTAAATCATTGAGTCCTTACTTATAATGTACACAGCTTTTATAGTTGTTTATGGAAGTTATAGACAATTGTGATTTCAATGCTCAAAAAAATCACTAAACATGGCATACGCGTATTTAATATTGATAAAATTAATTTTCTATTATGAACCTTGGACCTTAGTTTGTCCAACTAACTAGTTTCATTAGAAAAATAAATAAGTATGCCGTTGAGCATTTAAATGGATGATGCCATGTTTATTATGAATCTATACTTCTATATATCTAATGGAAAGTCTAAAAAAATGAATTTGAAACATTCCTTTTTGATGTAAAACATTCTTAACACTCTTTTATCCCTCCCGTTTTTAGTGCATAAATGACAAAATGAATGTAGAGAATGCAGATTGGCCAGAAATCGCATATTTGGCCAAAACAAATTTTGCACTCATTGTTGAGCAAATGCATCACCGATCGGCGCGATAAATGCTCACACCCGAAATTGGTGCAACCGAAGAAGTTACAACACTACTATGACGTGCAGCAACAAATCACTCTGCAGGCGATTGAAGCCTTCGAACTTCAATAGGTCAGTGAAATATTTACAATTTTCAGATTAATAAATAATAAATATTTCGAAAAATTTTCGGGTGATATTTTATAATATTTGTGAATTAACTTTCGGGAAGTTAAGAATTTTTAAATTAAATTTTGGTTGAAAACAAAAACCTCTGAATAAATTGTAAATTGGTCAAAAATATTTTATCTTTTTTTGTGAGATTTTCACCAAACTTTGTTACATTTAAAAAATATATTTCTCTATTTTCTGCGTTTATTTTAAAATTTCAATCATCGAATTGGACTAGTTTTAAACAATTTTTCAATATGACTTTTGAAGCTAAAAAGTTAATTAAAAATTTCATTATCATTTCAACTATTATATCTGTCATTCATAAATTCCTTTATAACATTTTTTGTTTCCTTTAGATCTCACCTACAAAGGGCGCATCAAAAATGACTACGGCAACATCCACAAA
The DNA here is from genome assembly GCA_001026735.1 of Rotylenchulus reniformis. Classification (NCBI taxonomy): domain Eukaryota; kingdom Metazoa; phylum Nematoda; class Chromadorea; order Rhabditida; family Hoplolaimidae; genus Rotylenchulus; species Rotylenchulus reniformis. The sequence goes on along the minus strand of LDKF01000233.1, from coordinate 82,523 downwards.
ATCGTAAGCAATATGTATAATAATTCATAAAAATGATTAGTAAAGAAATATTCATGAAAAAACATAATAATGATTTCATAAATAGTTCCAAATTTAACTGCGCGGTTTAATGTTTTTATATCTAAAATAAAATGTCTAAGAAAAAAAGAATTAAGCATATGCTCCTGAAGCTTACTATAAAGTGTAGGTAATTTGCAAAAAAATTAAATTGAACAAAATATAAATACAAGAAATTATGTATTTTATTTATTTTATTTTTTAGAAATGCTTCAATTTAGCTTGTAAGAAAAAATTTGTTACAATTTTTCCACATTTAAATTTTATTTAAGCTACCCAAGCAATGACCAAATATGTACTTGTCACACGGCCGAAAAAGTTTGGATGGTAAGAATATATTTTCAAATTAACCATTACTTAAGTTAGTTATCTTTTAAGGAAGAAAAAATCATTTATGCAATTTTTAAAACATTGTTGTTTTTGATTTTTATTATAATAAATGGTTTAGATTAAATTTTTAGTAAAAAATTTCAACCCGAAATATTCAAGCAACAATTTAAAAATAATAGTTGTTTTGTTAGTTATATATGCTAAATTAATCTTATAACAAATAATTAAATATCATAATTTAAGCTGTTAAATTTTTGAATAAATATTTGGTGGAGTGCCAAATACACTTAACACAAAAACTAATTTTAAGATTTTCAATTTCAAAAAAAATATTTTTAGCTTAATTATTTCGCATGAACTAAATTTGTTACCATAGGTAAGAGCTCATTCAAACCTTCTAACATCATGAATTTTTACGACCACCCAGGGGTTATCGGACCTGAGGAATTCGAATTTGGCCACCATTTTCCTCGCCGAAGATCGCGCCAGCGTCAAACGCGAAAAACTCCTAAAGAATTTTTTTGATTCAATCAACTTCTAGATAACGCGTTTAGATTCTCCGTCATCGATTACATACACAAAACGGCTGAAACGAAAAATCGCACTGTTAAGGGGTGAAAAATGGATTTGAAAAAACATTTTTGGCATTGCACGCACGGCCAGACTACGATCGACTACATATAAAGGGTCTAGATCCGGAATTTTAGATTAATTTTCTGGAGAGTTAAGAAAAGATTGACATTGAGAATAATTCTGTAGATAATAAAGTGCACTTCTAAAATTTTCTTCAAAATTATGCGTTTAGGTTGACTTTTATACCGTTTAGAGGTAGGTTTTTGGCCAACTTGACCCCAAAACCGGGCTTTACAGGGAAATCCCTCGGAGAGGGGTCCCATAACTTTTCATTCCTAATCTCCTAAAAGGGTTCCCGTAGCCTGATTCGCGATATTTTGAAGTTGGAAAATTTTATTAATTTATTTAGCTATTCGGTCAGCAGCAGTGACCCATCTCTTGAGGCCAACCTTCTGATCTCGACCGAAATTTTCGCAAAACTTTCTAACATCATGAGTTTTTACGACCAAAATTTAGATCCAGATCTTTACCCTGAAGAGTTCCGAAAATTCCTAAAAAGTTGTAATATCCAATTGTTCAATTTATCAAGTGAATGAAGAATAGGCGGATAACCTTTTTAGATAATTCCTATAATGTAAGCTTTTTAATAAAATAAAGTTAATGCAGATTATTGTGAGATTGTGGGCAGATGGAGCAACCTTAAATAGCAGAAATGTTGAATGAATTGTCATGTGATGGTTTTCAGTCTAGAATCTTGATGATGTATGATCATCATCTTGATGATGTATGATCATCAGCAGAACGCCATGAAATGATTGGCCATAATGGCCTCAACTCATTTAATCAAGCAATTATACTGATCAATTCACCTTTTAGACCGAATAAATCTTATTCATCGAATTTGAATATGAACTTGTGGGTTTTTGGTGCTTTTAAACAAAATATAAAGTTTTCGAAATATTTTTCTTGCTAATTTTATAACAGCGCATTTATTCAACATAATAAGATATTTGCTGGAAAAATTGTAAATATCAAAACAAAAGGTGTGTTCTTCTTTTTTAACTTCCTTAAAAGTGTTAAAGCGAAACAATCATTTTTTCATTTAAGGCTTATATATGTTCAACTAACTTCAGCCATCTTTAAACACTATAATTCTTATTTTATAAAATCTGCATGAATGAAAATATTTTATTTATGTTTAGCAATAATTTCTTTTCGCCAATTTGGTTTGTCATGACTTTTTTCATGATACATATAAGATCTTTTGCCTTTTATTCATTTAGAATTTTTTGAATCAATATTAGATTAGTATATTCAAAATATAGGAGAAATTGATTTCATCCCAATTTAAAAAATTTTCAATTCTTTGAGTAAGAATAGCATTGATTTTTCCATTCATTCCCATCATGACTTCTAGTTTCCTCATCCAAAAGCATTAATTTCTCCCATTTTTCGGAACTACTCTCAGATTGAGAAAGAAGGTCTTGCGCTGATTTTTGCGGTCCAAAAATTTCACAAGATGATTTACGGACGCAAATTCACCCTTCTGACAGACCATAAGCCACTCCTCGCCATCTTCGGGAGTAAAAAGGGGGTTCGGCAAACAAGTGCAAACAGGCTTCTGCGCTGGTCACTGATCCTGCTGGCTTATGATTTCCAGATTGAATACGTGAACACCAATAGTTTTGGACAAGCGGACGCACTCTCCCGTTTGATCCCCAAGGACAATGACACTGAAGAGCGAGTGATCTCCTCAGTCGGCGTTGAAACAGAGATGGAGGATGTGCTCGTCGCCGCTGCTCAAAATCTGTCAGTGAAGTTCCAGAATATCGCAGAGGCCATCAATGGGGATGAAACCATCCAAAAGGTGATCAAGTTCACCACGGATCATTGGCCTAATGAAAAGGAACTGGCTTCGGAAAATGAACAAGTCCGCCTTTTCCATCGACGAATAGATGAGTTGTCAGTCATCAGAGGATGCCTGATTTACGGCGAAAGGATCGTAATTCCTGAAACTTTAAGGTCCAAAGTTCTCAAGCAGTTCTACAAAGGCCATCCGGGCATCAAGCGAATGAAGCAGCTGGCCCGGCAACACATCTACTGGCCAAGGATGGACGCAGAAATTGAGGATTTGATCAGAAATTGTGACCCCTGCCAACTCGCAGCCAAGGCACCGGTGAAAACGGAACTACGCTCTTGGCCGAAAGCGAAGAAACCGTGGCAGAGAGTACAAATCGACTACGCAGGACCATTCTACGGCAAGGAGTACTTGATAGTGGTGGACGCGCATTCAAAGTACCCGGAGGTCTTTGAGATGACGACTAAATCTACAGCAGCGACCATCGCAAAACAGATATTTGTTTAGTCGACACGGCCTGCCGGAGTTGATCGTCAGTGATAACGGAACGCATTCACCAGCAGTGAATTTGCCAAGTTCTTGGAAATCAATGACGTGCACCAGCTGTTCTCCGCACCATACAATCCCATGTCAAACGGTCAGGCGGAGCGGTTCGTCGACACGTTCAAGCGAACTTTCAAAAAGTTAAAAGGGGAGGGAGCGCCGTGTTCGGAAATCATCGAGACTTTTTTGGTCACGTATCGTACTACTCCGAATGATTCGCTACCCGAGTGCAATTCCCCTGCAGAAGTGTTCCTCGGAAGAAAAGTCAGGACGACTTTTGAAAAATAATAGTTCGACTCTTCTCCCACGAAAATTCGACTATAATTGGGACAGGAGCTGGTTGCGCATTTTGCTTTAGAGTCAGCAACTGTTGAAATTGCAACTGTTGCTGCTGCATCTGCTCCTGTTGCTGCTGGATGAGTCGCAGAAGCTGTGCCGCTGTCAGGTCTGCCATGCTTTCTTATCCCAACACGAGGGATTGCGGTAACAACACGAGTTACGCAAAGAAAGCGGAAGATTTGATGTAAGGATAAAGCACAACACGAGTGCTAAATCCCGGATGAGACTGGACTTATAATTCAGCACGAGAATTATAGGCGAAGAGTTTCCCTGGGTCGAACTATTATTTTCCGCACGGGAATACAATAGTGATTTTCAAGCCCGGTTTGCTCACGGCAAACTCGATTGTGGCTCACGGCCAACAATAGGCTTTCTGCTTTCCGAAGATTTGCTCCAATATCACACCTTTACCAGGTAGTGATATTTTTTTGATGAATGTCGAGTCCTTTTTTGACGGGCGTCGCCAAATTCGGTCCTTACAATCCAATAAAGATTTACAGTCAAAAGTTTATTGGGATGAAGTCCAAGTACAATAGAAATAATACGAATAAATAAAAGGGGACCTAAAAGTGGGAAAACAATATAATAGGTATTCGGGGAATGAATAAAATGGTGAAAATGAATGAATGGGAAATGGGAATGGAATGAAATTATTTGGAAGTCAATAAATCCAATATCGATCGACATAACGCCAATTCCACATTCAAACTCGGCGGCAATGCCCTGAACAAATTTTATTTTGTATTTTTGGATATCAAATAACCAAGTTCATATTCAAGTGCTATAAAGCTGTTATTATTTTATTTATTCGATCTAAAAGGTGAATGTATTATTATAATTGAAACCAGAAGACGAACATTATGGTCAATAATTTCCTAGCGACTTTTAATCATGAGTGCTATTAAAGATCCGTCACATGGAATCAGCAGGACGAAACTTGAACCTCGAAAACTTCGCATTTTTGGGCTTCGAGCTTCAAAAAAGCGAAACTTCAAACTTCGATCAAAATGCACCCCCCCAAGAATGTGTATTAAGACTAAAAATATACCCTTAAAAAGACGAAAATGGGCGGTTCAAATTTGTATCGGGTCCGCCGGCACCCCATACTGTAAATTTTCTTCAAAAAATGTCTCAAAAGATCAATCTTTAAAAAAATTTAATTCTTCACTTTTTGGCAATTTTGTTTTTATAACTTCGCAATTTACGGATCCGACTCGGCCCACACAACCATTGCACGCAATAAGTTCAATCAGTCGATTTTAGGTATGTCTGAGGAAGCATTTGAGCGTTGAAAACTATAAAGAAATTGGAAAACTTTTTGCACCCATAAGAAATCAAATAAATCTGAACAACTTTGAATTTTATGCTTTTGGTCTATCGAAGTGGAGAAAAAAGTTTTTGGGACTGGTGAGGGAGAGAGCATTTCTGACTTAGGTACGTGGGATGATAGCCTAACGGTGGCCGTCATTCACAGCCATTTATTTTCAATCATCTTTTTCCCATTAAATTGCGTTTGTTTAGCGATAGGCGTAATTTTTCTTTTTTCTTTAGCCTCTCCGGTTTTCATGTATTGTTCAAAATTTTTGTCCATTCAAAAATATTCGTCTTCGGTTTTTTTCATGCTGAATGTGTCCCTCGTGATATACACGGGCCTCACAATTTAGAATAGGACGACCTCTATTTAAGCTTAGTCAATTCTTAGCATTTCTTCATTCCAGCAAGCTCAAGCCCAGAAAATTATTTTTTTACTAATATTTTTTGGACATCAAAAGTCAAGTATTCATCACTTTTTTGTTCAGAATTGAACATGATTTTCAATAATTATATTTAGCTCCTTTTGGAAAAAAAATTATATTTTTTGATTTACATATTCCGACAATGTTGGTGGTGGCTCTGATATTCGTGCTGATTCCGCTGTTTCTCGGAATTGGTGCATATGACTGTCCCCATGAGTTCCAACATTTGCCATGCATAGTATGTCCATTTTATTATTGCTTAAATTTGAATATCATATCTGTGACTAACTTAACATTAGTTGAATTATTTTTTGTCTACTATGTTTGATTAATGAATTTTTCGAATCAGAACTCTAAAATTTTTTTATTATCTTCTGGTTTATAATTAGGTAGTCATTTAAAATTGTTTTGCCAAATTTCATTTCGAATCGCAAAAAAATGCTGAAAACCTGTTTTTAACAAAAAAGAGAGGAATGTGCTGTGTCACTATAAATATCAAGGTGAAGCCTTCCCAGAAGACTTATTTTTCAGCGTTTAATTTTTTATGTTTTTAAATTTTTGTAAATTTAAAATTTTTTAATTATTTAAAAATAAATTGAAACCAAAAAGGAGAAAAAGTTTTCTGGGAAAGATGACATCAATAGCACTTTTTAAACAACTCACGGCTCTCAGTCAGAACAGAAAAATAAAGATCTTATAAATTACGAAGAGTTGCGTGAATATTTCCTATAATTATTTTCTAAGGTTAAACAATGTCCAAACCCGCGGGGACGACAATATTGGAGTAATTGCGGCGTTTGGGACAACAGTGCCGAGTCCCTGGGCTGCACGGGAAAGACCTACGAAGATGTGAGATCATGCGGTGGTGGAACATTGCAGTATCTGTGCTGTGCATAAGCTGTGCACAATCTGCGAGGTACGCGAATGCACATTATTTTAATTGGATTGTTTAATTTATAAAATGAGTGCGAAAATCAATGGATAATAATTAAATATAAATTTTACAAATTTTTAGCACATCTTTTTTAAAATTTTCTTGTTTAAGAATTTTTTTGTTAAAAAATCACCATTCCCATTAAAAATTCACTATTTAAGGATTTTTTATACAAAAAGTTGGATCCCAAAAAGTACTTTGCTGTTTATTTTTTAAATATATATTTTTTGAAAATTTATTGATTAAAAATAACATATAAATTATTCAATGTATGATTTATTGAAAAATTCTAAGAATAACTCGTCAGTGGTATTGAGGACTGATAATGATGTTATATTGATGGATAAAAAAGATAGACATTAAGGCGTATTTATTTTTTCTATTTAATTTATTTTATGCAAAGAATAAATACACTACATATTGTAATCTAAAATGATGAATAATACACTGATATTGCAAAAATCATAAAGGATTCATGAAGTATATAAACTCATTAAACACGGTTGCTTCTCTTTTCTTTGTTGATTTGTATCTCTCTCTCCGTGCTTGTGCCTTATTAGTTAATTGATTGTACCTTATTAGTTAAAAAATGGCAATGCAAATACAATAAATTATTTATAGCAAATGGAACTTTTATAAAGTTCATTATTAGTTCATTAGTTCATCATAGATTCATTCGCCATAATAATTTATCACATTAATTGCGCCTGTTTTAATACTATTAAATTTTTTATGCCTGAAATTTCAATTGGTGTCACAATCAAAAGAGCAATGAATAATTAAAAGAACAAGAACCCAATTATACATATATCCTGCTAATGTGTATCAAAAATCTAAAATACAAAGAACCCATAAGCTATGACATTTCTGTTTTCTACCTTTTTTCTTATTAAGTTTTCATTGGCAAAATGCTAATGTATTCTAAGAAAAAATAAATAAAATCAGAAACCCTTCTGGGGAGGGTTTGAAAAAATAAGACTCCTTTGAAATAAGACCTTTCTCCAAAATAAGCCCCCCCCCCTCTACCCCGTTCTTCCTTGAACTCAGCAGGTGGAATAAACTCTACTTATAAAAACCTCTCTAACTTTACCTATCTTTCAAAAAAATTCGTAATTGGATTATTTTTATATTTTTCTATTATTTAAAATACATTTAAATGGGATGGAGGTTCAAACCTGTAAATGAAGCTATTTACTGGGGTTGTTTCCGATTTTCCGATTATATTCTAATATTTAGTGGATTTTTACTAAATGGCTTTTTTTTAATTTTTTAAATGAAACTTTTAAAAAATCGTAAGAAAATTGATGAGTTAAAGTAAGGTGATTCTTTGCGCTCTTATAAATTTAACTACCTACAAAGAAGGGAATTTTTATAGTTAACAGCCGTGGATTCGAAATCAGACATTTATTAAACAACATTCCCTCTAATAAACCGGCTATTTACTGTATACAAACCAAATTATATTCCAACAATAAATGTATGTAAGTGCCTTATGTATGCAGTCATATATCTTATTCAATTTACAGGTTTAGACCTTCTTTGGAGAGATTTTTGAAAAAAACTTCACTTGGAATTATATTGGTTTTATAGAATTTTCATGAATTAAAAAAAAGAATTTTTGATTTTCAAAGCATAGGTCTCAAAAAACTTGAAACTTTCCTTTTGTCTTTGCATTATCCATCTCCCCTCCATGAAAATTTTAAGCCTCAAAAATTGTTAGTAGAGGAAATACGGTATTCCTTATGTCTTCTTTTCGCAATTTTTTGTGATCTTTAATCCTATTTCTCTGTGATTATTTATTCCATTTCTAACCACCTATATATCCATATTTTATTTTATTTATCTTCTTTCCAAACTTTTACCACCCTTAAATCGATGGTTTTTATCTTAATTCTTTTTAATTTTTTGACCATCTTTAATACATTTTCTGATTTAATGGCCATTTCTCCAGATAGTAGCCACCCTCATAGAGGGAAGGTTGAAAATTAGAAGCCCATTGACTACTATTAGAGAAAATACGATATATTGTAAAGCGGGATGATTTTGTCCTAATGGTGTTACCCATGCTGGGTCGAAAGGAAAAAATGTAAATGGTGTCCAGTGTCCAGTCCCTTTATAAAATTTTTTAAAATTAAGTTAGCACAAAATCCAGCAAAAAAAAATTTGCAGAATTTTGAACTATATCTGTTGTATCCTTGGGTCGTCGGAAGAGGCCAAGAGACACAATGAAGAATAATAGTTTATTGAATAGAATAGAATAAGGGAACAAGGATGGGAAGTGAAGAATGAGGAAGGAAGGCAAAACAGAAGTGACAAATGCTGGAAAATGGATCACTTATATAGGTGGAGATGTGAAGGAAATACAAAGAATAATTACATGAACTGGGATACAAGCGAGAAATAATACCACTAAGAAATATTATCACACGTGACAAGAATCTTATGTCGATCATGCTCATATCCACAACATCTCCCTCTTTAATTTCTGATGTCCCGCCAGCACATCAGAACGTCCCGTAGATCACGTCTGTCCATGTATGGGGCCCGTCTGATGGAGCTGTAGTTGAGCGAGGCTCTTCCGAATGATCCGTAGTCGTGGTAGACGAGCGGGGCCCATCTGAATGGTCCGTAGTCGTGGTAGACGAGCTGGGCCCATCTGAATTCGTGGTTGCATTGGTCGTCGCACGCCCTGTAGTCGAGCACGTTGTCGCACTGACAGTCGTCGAACCATGCTTCTGAACTTCGATGGACATCCGTTGCTTCTTTGTCGGATGGCTTCGGAGCTGGTTTGCGTAGCGGTGAACCCTCGTGCCAAGCCTTGGTACTTCCACACGGTAGCGCTGCGAACCATCCACACGTTCAATGATTGTGCCTGGAATCCACGTTGCTTTGCCATTGCTGAAGTTGAGCAGTTGAACTGGATCTCCGGCTTTGAACATCGAAGGCTTCTTTCGGCGGAATGAAGATGTGACATCAGCCTTCTTTTTGCTATACCGAGCATCGAAGCGTACAGACTTCTTTGGAGTTGACTTCTTGGCTTGAACACTGCCCTGAGTCGAATCATCTTTTGCATTGAAGTGTACAGGCTTATTCAGAGTTGACTTCTTGGCTTGAACATCGCCCTGAGTCGAATCATCTTTTGCAGAATTTGGCGTTGAAGTCGCACTTCCTAGCCATGGTAGTAGGTTGAGCTTGCGAATCCATGGTGCTCCAACCAGGTCTTGAACAATCGTCTTGCAGACGTATGCATCGAGGTTTTTCACTTTGTCCATATGCTGAACTTCGCAATTGATCCTGCCGTCGAATTGGAATCTTCTGCCAGTGCATTCTTTGGCTTCGATCTCTGCAGGCATCAATGTTGGACGACCGAGCTTTTCCCATGTCTTCATCGTAATGACCGTGACATCTGCTCCGGTGTCGACCTTCATTTTGCAATCAATGTTGTTGATCTTCAAATTCGCTTGAATTGCATCGAAATCATCGGAAGTTGCGTAGGCTGAACTGACTGTCACTGTATGAACTGTTGCTGCCGACACAGTTGCCTTTTGCTGAACTTCTTTGCCTTGGCAAACGGCTCTGATATGTCCCTTCTTCTGGCATTGGTGACATATAGCCTCTTTGAACCTGCACTGATCACGTCGATGTCCCGTTTGTCCACAAGAATAACAAGGCTTGAATCCAGGAGTTGAGCCTTCGGGATCATGGCGATTGATGTTCTTCTTCTTCTTCTGTTGCTTCCATTGCTCTGGATAAGAAGATAGTGCATCGATTGACATCGTCTTGCATTGAGACAGCAACGTAGCATTCGTCCGAACCGATAGGAATGTCCGGCATGCTTCACGAAGCTTCTTCAGCGTAATATCTTCATTCTTCCTTCGCGCTTCTTCAAGAATCTGCAGGCACTTCTGTCGTAGATCGTGGTGATCATCACGTAAGGCCGTAATCAGAATCAAGCATTTCAGTTGCTCCTTGCAACATGGCGAGAATCCGGAATTTTCACATGCAGCATTGACTTGGTTGAATATGGCCATGACATCTTGATTCGGCCGTTGCTTCAGCTTGAAGCATTCATACTGTCGGACGTACACTGAGCGAGTGTCTTCGAATAAGTCCTTCAGTTGCTGAACGGCATCTTCGAATGCGAGATCGTCTGGTTGAATAGGCTGGATGCTGTCCGCGAAGTTGGAGTAATCCTCATCCGATAACTTGCTGACCAGCAGTCGAACCTTCGTTGCGGAATCCAAGTCCTTGCCATCTTCCTCGAAGAATTTGCCATACCGCTGGTACCAGGCATTGAAGGTGGTGCCACTTTCAGGATCATAGACGAACTTCCCGATGCGGTTGTCGAGCGAAGAGGCGATCGTTGCATGCTGCGCGCTTTGAGCCACAATTTGCTGCACTTGAGGTTGTTGCGCTCGTTGCTGATTCTCCAAGAGTTGGGCGACCAATTGAGATTGTTGCTCCAGCATTTGCGTCAATCGCTCAATTGTCTGGTCCTTGCTTGGTGCCATTTGCGTTGCGAATAATCCTTGACTTGAAGTTGCGTTGAATAGTCCTTGAGGTTCCGTTGCTGACTGCGCCAATTGTTGTATCCTTGGGTCGTCGGAAGAGGCCAAGAGACACAATGAAGAATAATAGTTTATTGAATAGAATAGAATAAGGGAACAAGGATGGGAAGTGAAGAATGAGGAAGGAAGGCAAAACAGAAGTGACAAATGCTGGAAAATGGATCACTTATATAGGTGGAGATGTGAAGGAAATACAAAGAATAATTACATGAACTGGGATACAAGCGAGAAATAATACCACTAAGAAATATTATCACACGTGACAAGAATCTTATGTCGATCATGCTCATATCCACAACAATATCTTTTGTCGTTTTAATTTTTTCGAATTTCCTTAAAAAGTTCAAAAATTCGAAAAATCGCGTTTTCTCGAAAATCTTAAAAATTTTCAAGGAAATCACTTTACCTTCGCCGTTATGATTGTCACTCTCATCCCACTCTCTCTCTCTCTCTCTCTCGTCTGTGTTCTCTTCCCAAACCACACTATATCATATTTTTGAGCAATACCATCCTCTTTTCATGCCTTTTCAATCATTCCCCAATCACTTACAACCATACCGCGTTGAAAACACGCCATCCCGTCCGATCTGGCAAGTTATTAAGCAACGCTGGCCATCCTTAGTACTTGGAACGGAGACGTCCTCAGAATCGGAGGTGTTGTAAGCTTTTTTTATTTATTTATTTTAATTTTTATATTTTATAAAGTAATAAAAAAACAATAAGTAATCTAAGATTTATTTTTTATCTTTTATTTTTGCCATAAAATAAATTTTAAAAATAAATTATAAAATTGGTCACAATAAATAAATAATAATATTTAAATGTTTAAAAAAACTTATGCACCACTTTAAGTTAAAATTAAAAAAATCACCAAGTATTTCTCCGAAAAACCTTTTTTTATCAAGATTCAATTCTAATAAGAGCTTTTGGTGACAAAAATTTCTGCTCCTCTATAATATAAGGAACATTAACAACTTGTCATTATGCTAAAGTTACCAGCAAAATATATGTGAAATTATTAATACGTTCCTTTTATAAAATGTTTTTATTATATTTAATGGATTTCACTTTAATGGTGAAATGACATCACGTACAATTTAATACTAACAGAATTGGTTTTTGTAAAGTTTATTGGCGGAATAATTGTGGCCATTTTCAACTGCTTCAGAACTATTGAGAGCAAATTTTATAAGAGCTTGCATAAATTTTATAATTTTGGTAATTAATATAAGATAACATCAATAAATCTTCTTTTTTGTCATATCATCAGTCAATCTAACCATTTCGGCGTCTGAAAATAAAAAAACAAAAATATTTATAAAATTATTTGATAAAAAAGCAGATTTTAAACTGACGGTGATCTAGGCCGGCCTCTAGATGGTGAACTCGATTTACCACCATTTGGAGATGGTGAACTGAAAAGTTTTATCGCATCTATTGTTAACGTGTATTTTTTGCATAATAATAAATTTTATTTAAATAAAATTTCTCATTTCTATCTAAATTTTCTCGTTTTGTTAACTTCATTATCCTACACATTCATTGATCTTTTATCTCTGTACATAAAAAATAATTTTACAAACGCAACTTTAATTGACGGTAATTGACGGTATTTAGATGGATTTTATCCTAAAGGTAACAGTTGCGGAACTTTCAAGCTGACCACCAATGGCTGATTAGTGATTATGATTAGCAACCATTAAAAAGGTAATGCAGCCTCAACCGAACTTCTTTTATGTAATTATGAATTTTTTTTTAAATTTTTTTTTATATAGTTATGAAATACTTAGAGCATTTTAGTCCTTTAATTGTCCTTATAGCAGTTTTGGAGAGGGTTATTGTCTTTTTCTCCTTTTATTTTTTTGGATCCGTGGCCACACTGACACTAGTGGCTTATCCGAATGGGATCCCTACATTACCCTAGGATGTGAAAATCCTCTATCTCTGCCGGGAATCAAATTTGGCACGCTAGATTGTAAGCCCATAATGCTACAACTACACTACAGAGAATCCACAATATTGAGGAAATTAATAAATATTTCAAAAAAAGAATATTCTGCAAGTTTATGAATTGATTAAAAAGAAAAATTTAAATAGTCTGAGATGATATTGACTTTTTAAGCCTTAATAAGCCAATTTTTAATGAACCAGCATTGATGTTGCAGATCGTATAACAAAATATAACTTACCGTGATGGAGGATGGTATAATTTCCCATTTACAAGGTAGGGCACCGGACCGCCAGGCGTTTTAGGAAGTGTTTTTATTGACATTGGTGCCGTCGGAATATCTAAAAAAGAAGTTGACCGAAAAGAAAACAAAAAAATCTTTTTTATAAATTTTCACTTCTATATAAACCAGAATTCTTCCATCCATTTAAAGTTTCAAAGTTAGGAGCCCCAGCTGCTCTTGCAATTCCATCCTTATTTATTTCATCTTTTGGCGAATTTTTAGGCCAACGGTTTATGGAGATGATCAACGCATCAAAATTGGCAATGATCTGAGCAATTTGCTGAGCATTACTAAAAAGAAGAATTTCCATAACAAAGATATAATATTATGAGAAATTGGACAAACTCAGCATCTTTGGAGAGAGGAAAGCATTCAAAATCATGCAATATGTATTTTATAATATTATAGGTATAATATTAATTGCATAATATATTTTCCAATCAATTTTTTATTTAGAATATATAACTAACGGTGGGGTATACTGAAGTTGTTGTCCCTGTCCAGCAGTAGTCGCAAACCCAGAGGTACCAGCTTGTCTGAAAAATTTAGTATTTTTGGAAATTTGTAAAATAAGTTAATTTTTAAGTGATAAAACTTTAGTTAAATATTATCCACTTTAACAAGCATAATGAGTTCTAATTATTTTTTATTTATTAAAAAGATTTTAAAAATGATCAAAATTGAAATTATAACAATAAATATATAGCTAACTGATGAGAAGGTGAAGGGGGATGGTACACTGATGGTTGTGCAGGAATATTGGGTGCAGCAGAAGTAGCAATTGTTGGACCAGGAAGAGTAGGCCGAGACATAGGGACCCGCTGTATGAGAATGGGCAACGGACCAGCAGGTCTTAACGGTAGAGTATGTATCGACGGAATAACCGATGGAACTCCTAAAAATAAATGACATAAAAATTAAAAAATTTGAAAAAATTACACATACTTTCATACAATCTGGTGTCCTTCCATCCTTGTAATCTATTATAGTCAGGAGCTCCAGCCGCTTTTGCAATGTCATCAATAGTGGCCTTTTTTGGTAAATTTATTTTAATGTTGCCGGACCTTATCGCATCAAAATTTGCAATGATTTGCGCAATCATATAAGGATCACTTAAATAAAAATATGTTTTAGAAATAAAAAGGAACGAACAATAATGGGATAAAGAGATAATTATAAAGATAAAGAAAGAAAGAGAAAAAAAAGAATAGCTGAATAAACAGCAAAAATAAAAAAGAAACCAATAACAGGAAAATAGAAAAATAGAAAGAATAGAGTGGATTTTCTAACAGAGAGAACAACGCTTCATGACTAGTTATTTTGGAGCAATTCCTTAGACAACTTACTTAAGCAAGCAGAAAAAAGTAATTTACGGTTTTGCTATAACTCGGTTAAATGTAATAAGAATTCCCATATGGTCTGCCATGCTCAAGAAATATGTTTGTCAAACTAGAGAAAATATTACTGAAAACTTCAAATAAGCCTGTTTAAATTGGTCCATTGTGAAAAAATGGCCCAAATAAAAATTTAGGCCAACGTCACAGTATTTTGGTCTTGGGATCCCCATGCGGTATTTTACCATCGTGGACAAATTTGATGAGGTTTATTCTAAACTTAAATTTTTTAACCGACGAGTTATAATGTATCGTCCGCAAAAATTTTACAGCGAAAAAAAGAATGGGATAATTACGTTCTTACTATTGATTCGCTTGCTGACGAGATGAAGAACCCTGAAAATTATGAAAATAATTTATTTATTAATTATTTATTTTGTTAAAAATTTTGTTTTATCGTTTCAGACCTGTTTACCAAGTTGCTGATATATTGGCTTTGGTGTTGTTCGACCGCTTAGAGCATTAACTTTGAAATAGTTACCCTTTGGTAGTTCTAGCAGAGCCTTACTAAAAATAAAAAAATATGTGATTAAAATATTATTGCAATAAAATGTTCCTAAGCACATCTCAATAGTTTTCCACAAATAGTTTCTTTAGAGAAAAAATATAAAATAATTATAATAGGTAGATACCATACCTAAATAAGAGATTATTGGTATGGATTTTTGCACCACAATCATCAAAATGGTAAAACAAGAGTAGTAATAGAAAAATAGAAGGCATGATTATATTATACTTTTTCATGGAGCTTTAGCACTAGATAATGCCGTTATAATAAAAGGGGTTAAATGAAGAATAGCGAAATTTATATTAGAAGAAATATTATATTGCATGGAAAAGTTTTATGATATTCTAATATTTTGACCATTAATTTCCGTAAATTATTCTTCTGAATAATTAAATATCATAGAGAGGAAGCCAGACGGATAGTCATAAAATTTTATCTTCAAATTTTATGGCAAACGTCTGGAAAAGAGAAAGAGTAATAATAAGGAACAAATTTATACTCCTAAAAATAAATCCGTATTTCTTTTTGTAAAGGTTTAATTTTTGCTAAAAATTTTTTCTAAATTTTCTAATAAGAGTTATCGGGTAATGTTGCCAAACCGACTACCTTAAAATAAATTTGCCGAAACACAGACAGAATAAAGGTTATTGCAAGAGCGGGTGTGGCTCGCGACTTTAATATTTTAAAAAATTTGAAAACCTCTGGAATGTATGCAAGTAATATGTTGCCAAAAAATAAATTTTGATCATTGGAAGAAGCTCTTTCTTTTACTGAATCAATTCTTGGTTTAGACGTGTCAAATCGAAAATCGAAAAAAAAGTTTGAACAAAAATAGCTTATTATCTTTGTTCCATCTTGTGCAACATCAGCTGCAATAGCATCTGTATTTATTACGGCATCGACTGCATGGGAGTCAGTATCCTCGTGCAAAGCCACGATATTTATGGCATTCAACGTAGCAATAGTAGTTCCGCATATGAACACTGTCGAAACAATTAAAATTGAAAGTCAAATTCATGTGAAATATTTGTTTTTTTTTAATTTCATCATACTCCATAGTATCCATAAAATTTAGAACATTTTTTTTAGAAATTGCAAGAATTAATAAAACTCTAGAGCATTCATGATGCCAAAGAAAAAGATTAAATTATGAAAATTAAAAAATTAAATTAAATTATGAAATTCATATGAGTATTTGCAAAAATGTTCACTTCGCTTATAAAAATGAAGAATATCTCACATGAGTTTTTTTCCTTATTTTTATAACTTCAATATCATCAAGTTGTAAAATAAATTTAAGTCATTCTTCCACTATATATCTGATATTTTTATACAATTCATCTTTTGTGGCCTTCGCTTTGGGCTAATAGGTATATGATCACTCTTATAAGTAGGGCCTTATAATAGAGTGAGGCCTTATATTAGAGAGAATACGGTATTCAACTGATCATGTCTTTATACGTTCAAGAAAATAAATAAAAAATTTTAAATTGTCAATGAAAAATGATATTAATAAGCCATAAACAACAATTTCGCCATCAATGGGGATGTTTCGCACAGAAAATTATCTCTGGAATTTGACCCATTATAATGGAAGTGCCGTTGTTGAACATGTCCGGGGTGTAGTGAAAGTGCCAGTTGATATCGGGAAGTCCATTGCGTTCCACTTTGATTCTATTCAGTCCTTCCGCCCCATAATGCGAATTCGCACCCTGAATGTTTCGTGGATATAATGTATCCAGGGCTGGACACGGACCGGCCAGTCCTGTCCGAGACGGCCCGGTAGAGTGAAAATTTTCTGACCGTAGTCCAAAAATATTGAATTTTTTTAAAAGAAATAAAATTAAAAAAATTAATTTTTTAAATTAAGTTTAAAATTAAATTCAAAGTAAAAAATTTGTAATTTTTTCAAATTTATCGTTGGGGGTCAAAATAGATATGCAAACTAGGGAAATATCTGATTTTTAAAGAAAAAAATAAGTTGAGTTTTTAACGGGAGGTTTATGGTATTTTGCAGAAGAAGTTTATATGTAGAATGAATGTTAAATATATTACTCCAATTCGTAAATATAGATCTTTTATATTTTTTAATCTTTAAAATATGGCTTTTAAAAACAGTCAAAATTTTTATTAGGAAGTTTTTTTTGGAAAAATTTTCTTCCGGGTCTATCCGAGCCGGGCTGGGCTAGTAATCGTACGGGCCGGCCATTACTGTCCTCTCCCGCCTCTACTCACAGTGAGTTTGGCCGATGCTACATAACTTGTGTTGGGATCAATTTCGGCGGGCTCTTCAAACATCACTCGGAAAGTAGTCGGGGATCCATCGGAGATGAAGGAACACTCTTTGGATGCAAGCTGATGACCGGTTGAGAAGTTAAATAGCTAATTAAGTGGGGAAAGCAATATAATAGGTCCCAAACAAAGAAGAGATGTGAATTGTGAATAAATCACTTCGATGAGCACGGAATATGTGCAAGATTCCAGGTAAGAACCATAGAGACCGAATCCAAGGATCAAAACAGGTGTATCAACTTCAAACCTGGAACAAATGTTTCCTTATTGGTTAGTGAAAGTGTGGGGGAGGGTACTTGATGCGGTCCGGAATGCCACGTGAGTAGTTCCATCCGGCATTAGAAGGTTGCAAGACCTGCTGAAAGCGCTTGACCACCATTTCCTGCATATGTTCACGACAACTGGATGAGAAAGGCATCGGATGTTCGGGTCCATTGTTATAGTAAAGAAATACACTGACAGTCTCAGAGTCCAACAATAATTTGGAAGAGGCTTACAAAAGAAGAGAATAAAATGATCTAAAAATCATTATCGCGCCAGAAACATACCCACATGCTTGGCAAAGTCAGTTTGACTCATCAATGGGAACCGAATTTGATGGAGGGCAGAGCCCAGCACGAGTCGCTGATTGTCCGGAGTAGGAGACAAATTTTGAAGCAGACAAGCATGCAGAGCCCAGCGAATTGCCTGAAATTGTTTTCTATTTTTAAAATATTTTATCGGAAATTACCGCCTCGAACAATGTCAACTCTTTGACGCGAAGTGTGTTTCTTGCGAGCAACCTACACAATGTTTCGCGGTCAATGCTGAGAAAATCATCGGATTTTAATGCTTCCGGAGCATTCTCATCAATTATTTTGAGACACTGGTCACCTAATTGCTAGAAAATACAAAATTAAATTTAGAATGATTTAATGCATAAATCCTTACCAGTTATCACAATTTACTCTATAATTATAGCAAATGCCTTATTTTTGAAATTTTTCCATATTTTTGCTGTATTTTTTGATTTATGATTTTTAGAATAAGTAAAGGTTGAAAAATTGAATGTTTCTTTAAAAAATAAGCCTAAAACCTCAAAAAAAAAATTTGTAGCTTATCTCTCAATATTGAAAATTCTGCAAAAAAGAAAGCAAAATTCTTAAGAAAAAGGTTTTTTTCAAATTTTTCTCAGCGCCTCCTCACCCTCTTACTTTAGGACAATGAGATTTCTGCAAAAAAGTAGGCAATTTCTAAAGAAGAGAGCATAAATTTGCAAATTTTTCTGCAGAAAACATATGCTAAAACGTATTCAAATTTATTAAGGAAAAGGCTGAAATTCTCAAAATGCTCTCCGGCGGCCCCTAAGGGACCACCACCCCTCCAGATAATAATTATAATTTCCTTTTAAACAAGAGCTTTTAGATACATAATGTAAAAAGTGAAAAAATATGATCACGAATAAAAAAATTTATTACTGGATTCTTTGTTACTTAAAATAGTTTCATATAAAATGCCATAATTTGCAAAATTTTTACCATATAAATGCCATATTTTTCTATATAAGAGTTATGATCCCTGATCCTTACTTTTTCATCGTAGAATCGAGCTTTTGATAATAACATAAAGGCATTTTCTTTATTTATACAGTTTTCCAAGAAGCGGACACAAGCGACCTCCAGGGTTATCACAGCATATTTTTTAGCTAAATGAAATAAATATTAATTAATTAAGCTAAAAGTTAGGATTTTAATATCACCTGTGTATAAAATGCTCATCACGGAATCCTCGTTGATCGCTTGAATGTCATCTGTGTAAAGAAAAGTAAGCAACGCTTCGAGGGCCCCACGTTCCACATCAACAAGTTCCAATTCCTAAAGATGTTTTTATCATAAAAACAATCCAAGAATTCATTAAATCTTGGAAGCAATTAGATTACCCGTATGTTGTTGAACTTTCCTCCATCGGATGATGAGTCATTGAACCGAAACATAGCTTCGAACACGGATGAACCGATAGAAAGCACAAATTTGTGGGCCGGAATTTTCTGGGAAAATTATTTTTGGCAAAGAAAGAAGGAAATTTTTCCCATCGATAGCAAAAAATTTTCAGGAGGATCGGGGGAACTAAGGTGAGAAAAACAAAAAATGAACGCATCGAAAAATTAACCAAAATTCTTAAGAGGCCTAAAATTACAAAATTTTCTCCGAAAACTTGTTATTTTAGCAAAATGCAAAAGCTCAAAATTTTTTCATAACTTATTTCCTCTCCTAGGGACCAACCACCCTCCTCCTCCTCTATTAATGATAAACCTATCCCGCCCCCCCCTTTTCGAAAATTTTTCTGGCTAACTCTAACTGAAAGTATAACATTATAGAATATTCGGCTAATGTTTCATTCATCAGCAAGTGCACATGTCGATCTCGGATGGAAGTGCGAGTTGCCTGCCACCCAAGTGCTCCCAAATTACCACGATTATTTTGGCTTCCAAGTGTTGAGATATTCTGGTTGATATTGGCATGATTCATGAAGATTTGATTAAATGCCTTTAAATGCTACAAAATGAAAGTTGAAATTTGCTATGTCATTTGCCTCGAAAGTGCCGATTATATTTTACTAGTCGTAGAAACTTTTTAAAGCACGCTAAGCCAAAAGTTCAAAAGGCAAATAGATATAGAGATTTTTTTGGTCTTTCTGATTTCTCGGATTTCGTATAAAAATGTGAAATTTTACAAAATTCATGAAAAATAATTTGACTTGGAAATTTCAAATTTTCGATAAGTTAAACAGGTCAAAAAATCGGCAATAATTTCTATATATACAGCGGAAAATCATAAAAAATGTACAAAATGGTAGAGCGATTAATATAACCTTTTTATAATGAACGACGTCCGAGTGACCCGACTCCATTCCCAAAGTTTTGAGGCAAAATATGAAAACTCTGATGGATATGAAAAGAATATTTAATCGATAAAACAATCTTTTTGCAAAAAATATTATATATTTGGTCAATTTTAATGCATAATTGTGTCATGGGTCAGCAATTACAATATGCTCCATACCCCATAAATATGTGACCCTATAAGCTGCCGAAGCAAAATGTTTGGGAAAATTGTTTTTGTTAAAACAAATAATTTGAGTGGTCCAAAGTCCATTGTCCATCTTTGATAACTCTCATCGGTCCTAAATGTCCGACTTTAACACTCCAAGTTATGTTATATCCAGGTTGATGTATTTTTCTAATAAATATTTTTTATCTCTGGAAGTCTGCCCAGAAAATTAATCAATGCCTTTTTTGCCCAGCACCTTTGGACACCACTGTCATTTAATAACCGGCATCCTGGTTATCGGCCATACCGTTAAAATGCCAGCGCTTGGATGATTTTCTGATGATCATTTTTAAAATGTATTTTAAGCAAAAAATTTTCAATTTTTTCTTTAAAGGTCCTTCCAAATTTCCTGAAAACTAACCAAGGAACTACCGATAATGTTAACTCTACTTTTAAAGATGTCGACATTATGACTAATCTCTTTATAAATCAGTTCAAACGATACATAAAAGAAATGATTTTGGGTCAAAAATGATAAATCTCATCCAAATTCGTCCAGTGGGAAAAATCATGGCCAACAAAATGTGAATTTGGCCAAAATTACAGACTACTTGGATGGTCTTAGACTCATTTTATAGCTAATTTTCTGGATGTAAAGTGTAAATCCTTTTCATCACCGCCCAACTCGTTAACTGACTAATTACCATCTAAATATTTTCTAAACAACTATATGGCTTGCTTTTGGCAAACGATAAAGCTATCAAAGAGCGTAAGTTCAAAGTTTACAAATTGGTTAAAATGTTATGTATTGCTCATCAAGAAAAGTTCCTTTTATTAGATAATTTACGTTAGTTTATTTGTAAAAACGGTAACATAACAACAGCGGATGTGGGATTCTTGGTGAGTTCGGTACTTATATGACTTTAAAATATAAATTTTAGACAAATATTTTTACACAATGCATTAAAAATAAAGACAAACAATTTGTTACTTATGTATTTAGATTCAGTCACTTTCTCCCAAATTTTTATTTAATGAATATATAACCAAATATTATTTAGTTTCATTAATTAAAATGATTATTTAATGAAATTGAAATTTTTCCTGGCTAAAATTATTTAGAAGAACCCGTGTGAATTGGCCGAAGCTGTCAGGAACACCAATACCGAGTTGATCGCCAAACAATTCGCTCAAGTATGTGGTATATTTTTTTATAAAAAATTTTAATGATCTTTTTTATAAGCGATTGCACAAAATCTTAAAACTTCTGAAAAGGAGTTCAAAGAATTAATTTTTTTTTAATTTTTTGGGCTCTTTTTCTGAGCTAACCATCATAATTTTTTAAACACCTAGATGTTTTAGAAATGCAGCCTTTCTAATCAAGAACCGGAATTTCAGTTATAATAAGCTACAATATTAAAATTATTTTAGGTGGCTAATCAGTGACATGCCGATACCCAACTCATACTGGAGCACTTCAAAACGTTCCAACGGGAGATGAGCCAGAAATCGACGCTTTGGAGCAAAAAGTAAAAAAAGGAAAATATTTATTATTTATTGCATAAAAAATACAACCATTTTTAGAATTAATTTAGGGGTAAAAATTTTGGAATTTAATTTAATAATAAACTAAATTATTCTGCGGTTGTCAAAGCAAGATCAATTTAAATCATTTTTCGGTCGAGCGAGCTTTGAAACGAAAATTATAGCTTGAATTATTACTTGTTTAAAGCCAAACCTATAGAAATGAGTTTGGTGTGGAAAGCTAGAGCTAATTATTAGCTTCAATTGAGCCTAAAATCCACGGAATGTTTTTGGAAGTTAGGTATTGGTGAATAATAAATCTGCTTGAGCGTGTGTCGCCACGGTTTGTATTGCACTTTTCGGGGCAATCCACAGCGGTGATCAATAACATGTTCTGGAATATTTCACATTGGTAAGTGAAAACCATCAGTGAACCAAATGAGAAAAAAGTCCAGTTTGTTATTCACAAATACCAAACTGGCAATTGTTATTGTCAACAAAACTAGTGTCGGAACTAATTTCGGGCCTATAAAACCTATTCGGTCAGCCTACTAACCCAACCAGTCCAATACTACCAGCTAATCTATAAAATATCCAATAAATATCCATTTCGGACCATAGAATCTTCATTGGTTTCACCGGCCAAGGATTTTTAAAATTTTTCAGACACCGAAGTTCTTGAATTCTCGAAAAAAATATAAAAGCCACTTTAGCTTTTTTGGCTTTGGAATTCAACACATTCTTGCGAAGCTTGTAAGAAAAAAATCAGTTTAAAATTTCAATTTGATTCAAAATTTCAAGTATGTAGTTTTAAATTTTCAATTTGAAAGAAACGAATTGTTGCTTAGGCGAACCCAATAAACGGCCATTTTCTATTTAACTATTTTGCCCTTTCCTTTTTAGCGGATTCATTCCTCTTTCTCGCCCCCTTTCGACCCCAAAATACTTCTACTTCTTATGGCGGCTCTTCAACAAATTGCCTTTCCCATGCTCTGTGTGCTTCTGGTCATGGTCATCATGGACCCCCAGGACACAGGCCGCCGCTTGCCATGGCACGGGTGCGCTTTGCTTCAGCAAAAAGGGTGTCCAGTTGCTTTGCTCCGGATGCAAATGCGGGAAGCTGGGGGGAAACCAGTGCACCATCATCAACATTGGCGACAGCGACTGTGTGGCTGGCTGCAAGAATTGCGTTCTCTGCATTGACGTCTGTTGCGAACATTTTTTGAACATTAATAATCTCATAATAGATGCATGGGCAGAGTGATTATAAAAAAAGTACTGTATTCTAAGAAAAGGGGTTGAGTATTTCAAAAGGATTGCAATGAATCAACCTCACAAAAACGATGGATAGATAGTAGGGTAGATACCAAATCAGACTTTTAGAACTCTTATGTTCGAATGACCCCGCAGCTAAACGACCTCATCCCACATGAAAGGGCGAGGAAAAATTAATTAAAAATATTTTTTCTCGAAATTTCTTTTTATTCTGTGGGGATACAGTGTTTTTACATATTTTTTTCGAAATTCCTTTTTATTCTATGGGGATGCAGTTTTTTGTATGTGATTTATCTCGAATAGATATTACAATCTACATGGTATCCCTGTTGTCCATGAAAGTGTTAAACCAGGGTTCCCAAACGTCCTTATTTCTAAGATTTGTCCTTATTTTGACCCGGCGTACTTATGTTGTCCTTATTTTTGGATTTTTGGAAGATTTTGTTTAAAAAATGACCGATTTTCTTAAGGAAAAAATCAAAAAAAATTTCCCGGCGGCCCCTATCGGGACCGCCGACACCCCAAGCAATGGATTTTCTTCAACAAAATGTCTCAAAAATGATCAATTTCTTAAGAAAAGACTAAAATTTCGTAATTTTCTCCAGCACAGTGGTTAAACATTAAAAAATAAAAAAAAAACATGAAAAGAGTCCCCGTGTTGAAATTTTTTAGGGAAAACTTTTTGAAAAATTTGCAGAAAAATTGACCGAGTTCCTTTAAAAATCATCAAAATTTTTCAAAATTTTCTCCGGCAGCCCCTATCGGGGCCGCCGGCATCCCTCTATGTTTTATCCTAAAAGGCAAGCACTTCAGTTGCGTGAAGACGTATAAACAAACTTCATGGTGTTCGAAAAATATTGGAAAAGTCTTTCAGTTGAGAAATACCATTGATTGAATAAAGAATTCGGTTTTTTTTATGTGGTACAGTTAAAAAATATAGGTTTTTAAAAGTGTCCTTATTTTTGACCTTAAAATCTTAGATTTTGACCCTGGTGTCCTTATTTAGTGGTCTTGGGAGTTGGGAACCCTGTGTTAAACTCTATGACATTACATCTTCAATTTCATGAAGTTTAACTGCCTCCGGTGCTTTGGACTCGAGCATTATCGAAATTATGATGTGGGTTATCGCAGAAATAACCAATAATTTCGCGTTCATATTGAAAGAAAGGTTTGCTAAAAATTATAAATAATAAAATTATTATTCAAAGTTAGCAAACTATTTAAATGCTAAATTGGATTAAACTAACAAGTCCTAGAGGCCTTAAATACTCGATAAAACACATCTTACACATGCCCAAAAAACCATTTGCCTTAGCAAAAATAGAAATGTCAACCAGCTATCGATTATTTTTT
>LDKF01000233.1:33140-54711 GCA_001026735.1 Rotylenchulus reniformis | reverse complement strand
CATGTCAGTTTTGTCATATATTGCAATTGTTAGATTTGTTTTAGAGACTCCTTAACAAGATTGCAAAGATTTTTCAAAAAGCTTATTAAATCTAATTTGTCTAATAATTTGAGTTGCAGAAACCATTAAATAAATGGAAAAAATCAAGATTAGACAAAATCGATCTATTGTTACCAAGATTATCATCAGTCATCCTTATCAAGGCATTTTCAGAAGAAAATAAATTCGGAATAAGTGTAAAAAGGTCTCTTATTATTCGTTTTGAACGCTAAAAAATGGAATTTAATCAATTCAAAACATCTTTGTAACCTTGGTAAGGGATGTCTTAAACATGTCTAACGATGTAATATATGACAACACGGAATTCAGATTCGTGTTCAGCGCCCCAGAAAACCTCCAGAATGCATGTTTCCGAAGGAAAAATAAATTTTAATTTTCGGGACTGCAATAAGCAACGATTGCCAATTTTTCTCTGATAGCCAGGACCTTTTGTCCTTGGTTATTTGGTAGCCTCAATAGGCGGACTGGCATTAGAGTCCCGGTACGTTAGAGTCCCAAAGCTATAACTCGCTTTAAACGAAACCTAGTGAATCGAATTTATTGTCAAAAGATAGAGCTAATAATTAGCTACAAAATGAGCCTATGCCCATTCAAATTGGCCCATTGCAAAAAAAGTTATGGCCAAAATACGCACATTTTTCGTATGTTGGCCAATACGGATGTTTATCTTGGCCATAACTTTTTTTTCAGTGGGTCTATC
Organism: Rotylenchulus reniformis; assembly: GCA_001026735.1. Classification (NCBI taxonomy): domain Eukaryota; kingdom Metazoa; phylum Nematoda; class Chromadorea; order Rhabditida; family Hoplolaimidae; genus Rotylenchulus; species Rotylenchulus reniformis. Next base: position 53,951 of record LDKF01000233.1, on the reverse strand, counting down.
CGGATGATCTTTTTTGCAGGTATATAGCAGACATTTAGACCTATGATTCGACACCAAACCCGGTTCTCTTGGTTACTTGTAAGCTGTGTTATAATCATCTTTCTACCCTAGGGACTCTAACGTGTGGGACTCTAATGACCCCCACCCCTCAATAGGTACTCACCCAGTCAGTAAATATGTATATGGGTTCTTTTATCTTACTGTAGTTTTGGGCCTATTACAGTAGCTAGCGACCTAGAACGGTTACCGCTTCAACTCCATGTAATTGTTGTGCCCACGCTTGGCCAGTTCGCCTGCCTGACGCACCGGGGTTGGCAAAGCTGTGGCCAGAGATACAATCTGCCAGTTGCTGCACATCGCAAGAAGAAACCTTAATGATCAATTTTGTCTTCATATTTTAAACCATTTATCGATCGATTAATAAATAATATCGAAAATTGATAAACACATAAAACAAAAAACGAACCCTTGCAGCTCTTTGTTATTCGCCTTAATTTGATTGACAGGAAATAGATATTGCGGAATCTTGGAAGTACCCTAAAAATAGAAGAAGTAAATAAGAAATTTGCGGATGAAACCTGGGGATTTTCCAGAAACTTTTATTATGTAAATCCAGCTATAATAGAAAATTCAAAAGGCAAATGTATTCCAAAAATATTTTTGGTTTTTTGGCTTTTTTAATTTTTCGAATATTCTTGAAATTTTTGAAAATTTCGAGAAAACTNATTTTTGCCCCCCCCCCAAAAAAAAACAACAGCAAATTTTTTTTTCATAAATTCATCTCAAAACTAGTTCACTGGGGTAATTTTTGACGCTGAATCCGATTCTGACATTCATTTTGACGTAATGCGTCATCTGACGTCACTTTTTGACGCTGACTTCAAAATTCAGAAATTCAAAATCAACCAAACTCAACTTCTAGTGGCAGTTTTTGATGCTGATTCCGATTCTGGCGTTCATTTTTGACGTAAGAAGTTGGTTTTGGTTGATTGAGGTTGAATTTGGCCGATTTTGAATTTTATGAATTTTGACGTCAGCGTCAAAAAGTGACGTCAAATGACGGAGCACGTCAAAATGAACGTCAGAATCGGATTCAGCGTCAAAAATTACCCCAATGAACTAGTTTTGAGATGATTCTATGATAAAAAAAATCTTGTTTTGGGAGGGGGGCAAAAATAGGACACAAACTACAGAAGTACCGCAAATCCAACAAACAAGAAAGGCTATAAATCAGCTAAGAGGTCTGAATTAAATTTATAAGGCAATTGCTCTCTACTGGCGAAAATTTCATCTCCGTAAGTTCCCAAAACACGTATAACTAAATTATTCCAAGTCGAAGGGACAAAATAGCTAGCTCCTATCAAAGTTTACAAAAAATAGCGTATATTTTTTATGAACTTATATGTAAAGGTATTAGTTTAATATAAAGTATCTTAGAAGTGCACCAAATAATTGGAAAACTGATTAAATTAATTTCATATTTCAGTCCCTCTAACTAAATTGATAAAATAAATTTAGCGAGTTACTCATATTTACTTTGCCCTTAATTTTATAGATGAAATTAGCATGACAAATTGTGTACACTATTAATTTAATGCCCTTATATCTAACTCAAATATATATTATCTAGTGATGAAATTATCGCATACTCACTTCTGAAAAGTTTCCATAAAAATTTTTCTTTTTGAGATTTGTTTAATTGTATAGCTTTGGCAAAATAAAAAATTAAAAATATTCAAAATTTTGCTTGCTTCAGCAAACAAAGCCATAATGGTGCTATGTCTTTAAAAATTGAAATCCTAAGAAAATAGTTTCGGAATTTAATTTAGGATTTTGATATTTTTTGCACAATCCTAAAAGCCATGATTTTTAAGCATTTATTTGACGACCATTCTCTCGATGTTCAATGATACAGATGATATCCGTGACTTTATGAGAGAAACCGGAGTCGCTACCATACGAGCCATAAAGATGGAGCAATTGCGTCAAGCATGGGAAATCAATGCCACATGGGCGGAACGCATCCTGATTAACTCGGTGGTGCGTAAATATCAATTGGCCAAGTGCGATCAAGAGTATCAGTCATTACAGGTATCGGCCAGAGGTCAAGAGCGTTTTCTCAGATATTTAATTATTTATTTTTCTGCATGAATGATTATGGTTTGGTTTGATAAGCTATATTAATAACATGAATGGTTAATATATCATCCATTTAAATATTTATAATTTGTTGTGAAAATATAAGGAAAATCCAACAAATTGGGCCCCTTCCCCTGCGCAAAGAATATACCAGCAGTTTGTGTCTGCCCCAAAGGTTCTTTGGAAAGAAAAAAAGAAAGCCAGCTCTTGCCATCTAATTTAATAAGCTTAATTAGTCTGTTACTTTCCTCTTGCATACCTTTCTGAGATACACATCTCTTCATTTTGATCATAGCGCCATTTGCTCTTGTATGTGGAAAAACGATTTTTTGTACATAAACATATCCAGATTGGTAGCACTGAGGAATTCATCCAAATTCAATGCTTTTCCTGCTGTCATCATTAATTCGATGATAATTGATAATCTAGATGTAATAATTTTTTTATTTCTTAAGCTTTTCAAATGCTTAAGTCATTTTATACAAGCAAAGAAATTTTTCTTTGAAAAAATGCATTCTCGGTTTTTAGGCGTTGAACATAATATGAATATGAACTTCGTTTTATCATATATTACAAATATTAAAATGTTTACGATATCCCTACCAAGATTTTTTCAAAGGTCTAAAACCCCAGTTTTTTTAGCTTTAAATCGGAAATAGATCTTTTTAGAATTATTTCAAATTTAATTTCGCCTTAAAATGTCTTGGTAGGGATGTTTGGCGATAATCTTGGTGAGAATTGATCGATTTTGATCTTGATTTTTCCCATTTATTTCGTGTTTTTTACTATTAACATTATTATTCATCTTGCTTTATAGTAATGCATTTTTGAAGTATCTTGATAATCTTGGTAAGGATGGTTTAAAAATCTCTAATATAGTATATGTGAAAAAGGGAGTTCATATTCATGTTCAGCGCCCCAATAAGAAATCAATGTCACAAATGCTATGCTTATCTATCTGTACTCATCAACTCAACTCATCATTATTATCGATAATCCCTAGAGAAAAGATTTCCAAGGATAATACAAAATATCCCCAAAACAAATATCTCCAGATGTTGAAACGAAAGCCTTAAGAAAATTTTAAATATTCTAAGGTGTTAGATCCAGATCTATGAATTTATAGAAAAAGTTGTGAAAATTTTCGTTTATGTGGTGCAAATTTTGAAGAAACGAATGCGAATTTTTTAAAAATTCCTAGGTCTTTGAATTTCTTGGAAACCGAGGTGAATTTAGAGATCTAAGGTTTCAGAAAATTTTTTCTGAAATGATGCATTTGAAATTTTTTAGAAATTTTGCAGCCTTGGAAAAATTATTAACGAAAATGAAATAAGATCTCTTCACGATTTTTTTTTGAATTTTAAAAGAATATTTTTTAACACGAAAAAATACAAAAATATGGTAATGTGGAAATCATTGATTAGTTTCGGTTAAACTCATTTCCAGATAGGGTTCGATATTTTTGAGTGGATACGTGTAAAGGAGTCTCATACTATTAAAAACACGTGAAAAGTACGATGCGTAAGTTAGCACGTGTTATTAAAATTTCTTATAGGAGGTATAACGTACTTCATGAAGCTCGTGTAGGTAAGCAGTACAGGAAACTTTGTGAAAACAGTACATTGTCACGTAACGCGATCAAATATTTCCCATATAAAATAGTCATCTACTAAAAATATGTGGAAAGTAGGGTATGTGGTTAGGGTTTGTCGTTAAAAACCAGGAAACTATAATGTGCTTCATGAAGTTCGTTATACTTAGTTATAAACTTGTTATATTATTGTTGTTTGTTTTCTTTTTCCTTCCAATTATCCACTTTTTCTGTACTATTTTACAAGAAAGAATTCGCTTTAAAGATCATAGAAAAGTCCATTTCTATCGAGAGACTATTTTAATTTTATCACCACTGTCAGCAAAAATGATGTTCGGAGGTTTGTTTTATATATATAATAATTTTTAATAAAAAAAATTAGGAAATGGTGGAGGATTCGGTGGGCGAGGCGGCTGTCGTGGCGGCTTGGGCCGGAGCAACGGTGCCGTCCGGATTCCCATCAACGAAACAGCAACGGAGGTGGAGGGATCGGCGGGCCACCACCGGAGTTGCCGGCGTTGAGTGGAGGACAGGGTGGAGGAGGTAGGGATTTATAAATATTTAAAAATAAATTGCAAAATTCCATTTTAGGCGCCGATGTGGGAGGTCAACAACAGCAGCAGCAGATGAACCGCTGGCAGCGCCTTTGGGCGGAGAAGCCGCTGTTGGCGACAATTGCTCTTTTGCAGGCTCTGAGCCTGCTTGTGCTGACCGTGCAACTGCTCTACTGGCAGACGGTGTGAATGGTGGAGTGGATAGCCCCCATGGGGGTTTTTACAGATTTTTAAATTTTTTTTATTGTACTTTTAAAAATTTAGCCCCTATGGGGTTTTTTACAGAGCTTTCATATATTTTTATTTTTTTTCATTTTATACTAATAAAATTTTTTACATTATGAAATTTGATTTTTGTAAAATTTTTTACATTATGAAAAAAAAATCATTATAATTTTAATCCGTTTTCCATTTTTAATTTTCAAATTAAATTTTAATTTAGTACCAAAAATTTCAAATTAAAAATGACAATTTGTCCCATTAAAATTGGCCAAAAGGTTTTGGTTGTTCAAAACCCTGGGGCCGGCCTCAGGGTTTGCGACCACACCCCATCGAGGACTACTCATAATCAGGCATAATTTTTTGCTTATATTGTATTAGCCGTTGAAGATTTCCAGGTTTCTGTAACCAATTTTTCCTTACATCCTCTGCATTTGGCAATTCAACAGCATCATTCACAATGGTCGTATCAACAGCAGCAGGTGTCGCAGTGAACATCAGCAGCAAAAGAGGGCCATCAACCAGCAGAAGTACAAGGTGATCAATATTTGATAGTCGATCTTTGAAGAAATCATTTTCTGTTGCCTTCCAATTGCTTAATCCGCTATTCAGCTTCATCCTTCCACATTCCTCTTCAAATCTCTTCCTTTTATTTTTCCTCTTCAAATCTCTTCCTTTTATTCTCTTCCTTAATAAACCAAAATTAAGTTAACTAAATTTTATATTTTATTGGAATAATATGATAATATATGTAGGGTCAATTTTTATATGCAAATGCATTTTTTGAGGGCTCCGAACAGCCTGAGAATCACGTAAAACACATTTTTAGCATGGTTTGAACGCTCTAGCATGGATTTCAACCTGCATATTTCTGCATATTTTTATTTTTCATGCATATTTCATATAGAACCCGGACCGATACGAAATATCGTCGATATTTTTCGAGATATCGCATCGATATTATCGAAAAATTTCGTATCGAATATCGTATCGATTATTTTTTAAAAATTTCTTTTCTTTTTAAATAATATTCATTCATAAAAGATTTATTTTTATATGTTCACATTTGTGGCATTATGTCAGACATGGTATGTTAATATATAATTATATGGTAGTACATGAACTGAATAATAAATTTTATTATTGAAATTTTTTTGTATAAAATGATTGAAGATACCATGTTTTTTGGAAATTTTTGCCATCTAAATGCCAAGTTTTTCAGGCAGTTTGCCATGTTTTTCGAGATTGAGTTGGCCCCCTGAATTAAATGTAATTAATTTTAATTGCACCAATTAAATATGTTTATAATTATTTTTTTAAATCTCGAAAAATATCGAGTCAAAATTATCGATATTTTTCGAGAACGAGATTTTTCGAGAATCTCGTATCGAATATCGTATCGAACTCGTGGAAGTTTTTCCGATATTTTTCGAGAATCAATATTTTTTACGAGAATCTCGTATCGAATATCGATCGTACCCTCAGTCCGGGCTCTAATTTCATATATACATTTTTGGCATATTCCACATATGTTGGTCATTTTTGGAGAAATCGCATATTTTGACATTTTTGAGCATATTTTTCAGATTTAGACCAATTTTTGAAAAATGATAGCTTTAAAATGGCGAAAATTTTGGTTTTAAAAAAATAATAAAAGTTTCAATTCGATAATCAAAATAATTGCTCGAATCCCGGATTCCGATTGGCGATCCGCATAGTAACTTCTTCGGCACACGAATTGGCGCTAATTGAAAGACGTTTATTTTTGAAAACCCACTAAAAGGGTCCCCCTTTTGAGCAAAAATTGAAAATAAATTTTTGATTTTTGCCAATGCTTTTGCTCAAAAAATAGTTAAAAAGGGTAAGAAACGCTAAAAAATCTTTTTTTGGTTTTCAAATGAAAAGGGTCCCCCTGTTAAATTTTGGGTTTTCAAAAATAAACGTTTTTCAACTAGCGCCCACCAATTTTCACCAAAGCAAACTGGTCTCTTAACGAAGTATTTACTTGGCCATAACTTTTAAATATACACAAATTCGAATGGGTTAGGCTCATTTTGTAACTAACAATTTTTCAAAAATTTGTAAAAAATTTTCGTCTCTTTTTCTTCTTCGGTGTTCGAAGCTGAACTGCCGGTAGTTCTGGAAGCTAATGCTTTTTTGCCGGCGGTGGTGGAAGCGGATGAAGCGGATGATCTTTTTTTGCCCATGACTTGGAACCGGATGAGCTTGCCGGCGGAGGCGGATGAGCTTTTGCCGACGACTTGGAAGAGGATGGACTTTTGTCGGCTTTCTTGGAACCGGATGAGCTTGCCGGCGGTGGTGGAAGCTGAAAGGGAAGTGTCAAGAGTGGTAAACTTCTTGGGTGGCACATCATACTAGTCTGTGAGCTTTATTCGAGACAAACTAAACACCAATAGAATAAGAAATTTCATAAAAATTATTTTTAATTTATTTTTTCATGCCCTTTAGGCACACCCTTTAAGTAAGGATCGTAATGTGGGATAATATGGTTTATTAGTTACGGGGGTCATTCAAATACGTGAGTTCTGCTGAAGGCTTGACTCTAAGATACTTATGTAAAATCTTCTGAAAAATAAAATTTTCAAAGCAACTGCATTTTCTATTTGGTCTATTTTGGTACCATTTAAGCATGGGAATGCTTAGTGCAAAATTCAAAAATTCATAGGCCTCATTAGAATGCGTAAAATCTTCTAAACAGTAAAATTTTCCAAACATCCAAATTCAGATTTATAGAACTCTTGTGTTCGAATGACCCCGCAGATAAACGACCTCATCCCACATGAAAGGGTGAGGAAAAATTAATTAAAAATATTTTTTTTCGAAATTTCTTTTTATTCTATGGGGATGCAGTTTTTTGTATGTGATTTATCTCGAATAGACTTTAGGTGTCCCTGCTGTTCAAGAAAGTGTTAAGCTCTATGGCATTACCTTTTCAAGTTCATGAAGTTTAACTGCCTCCGGTGCTTTGGACTCGAGCATTATCGAAATTATGATGTAGATTATTGCAGAAATAACCAATAATTTCGCGTTCATATTGAAAGAAAAAATTGATAAGAATTATAAATAATAAAATTATTATTCAAAGTTAGCAAACTATTTAAATGCCAAAATTGGATTAAACTCTCAATTCATAGAGGCTTAAATACTCTATAAAAACCCCTCATTCAAATGCCAAAAAAAGCATAGCAGCGAAATTAGAAATGTCAACCAGCTATCGAATATTTTTTATAATTTTTATTAAGCAATTTCTTCCTCCTTCTCGTTAATACCAGTACCTTTGACTTATTAGCAATAAAGCAAGTTACTAGCAGAGTAGAACGTATGCCTGAATGATTCTCATTTCGGAATAATGATAAATCGCCTAGGAAATTTTTTTTGTGTATTTATACTACAATATACCTATATTACAGGGATGGAATTTTTAGGTGCAAAACCGCAAAATAATTTTTGCCCCAATTAGGTGTTAATCCCCCCCCCCCCAAATAGACATCCATTTATTCAGTTTTTATTGCATTTTTGCGAACGCTACCCACTTCGCGACCCGGTCGCGAAGTGACTTCGCGACCATTTAATAGTTGGTAGCGAAGTGTCCCATGGGACATTTGGTGCTAAGACGTTAAAAAAAGTGCCAAATGCAAAATTTTGGCCGAAAACTTTTTTGTTAGACTTGTTAAACAAAAAGTATAAAAGGCAAAGATGTGCAGAATTTTACGCTGATTCGAATGGTATAAAAAATTTTCCGAAATTCGAACAAAAAGTTTTAGCCGAAATACTGAAAAATACGGCTTTTAGGGGATATTTCGAACTTTTTGTTCGAATTTCGGAAAATTTTTTATACCATTCGAATCAGCGTAAAATTCTGCACAACTTTGCCTTTTATACTTTTTGTCTAACAAGTCTAACAAAAAAGTTTTCGGCCAAGCTCTTCCATTTGGATTTGGCACTTTTTTTTAACGCCCCATTTGGCACTATTTTTTTAACGTCCTAGCACCGGACATTTCGCGACCGCCAAAATATCAATATATTGTAAATGTAAAAAAGAGGAAGGACTGTTCAATAGGTGAGTGCTATATGATTTTTGATTTTTTTTAATGCAAAATTTTTTGTTATTGGGCCCAATATTAAAAAAATTGCATTAAAAAATCTAAAAATCATCCAGCCCGCACCTATTGAACATGGCTTTTGGCCTAAACCCCCGAGAGCCATAGATAGCCGGGTATCGATGAAAAACTTAAGTTGGTGGAACTTTGTGATCATAAATTTGAAAAAAAAAATATAAAAAAAGAAAGGACACTTCGCGACCACCCAAAAGTGGTCGCGAAGTGTCCCTTTACCCATTTTTGCTCTAGAAAGGTTCAAAATATTTTTTTATCTTTTGAATTCCATTTTAAAATGCTTCAAAAACATTCTAAAACATGTTTTGCATTCACATTTCATCAAATAATAAAAAGTGAAAAAATAATCACATCTCTATAGAATTATTCAGCAGATTACAAGAATAATAGATGAATGAAGGACCTATTACCTTGTTAAAGAATGCATATCAAAAATATGTTATGAACGAGAGAGTTTCGGCCGTGATTTTATAGTGATTATAACCATGGTTTATATCGCGTGTTATATCGATCTAACATGCTATGTACATCTACGATCTATGCACATATTTCTATTTTCTTTTCTTTATTTTTTGATGCCAAATATGGTAATATACAGATTGAAAATATAATGCATAACGCTATGCTATATTCTAGGAAGATGAAAATGGAATCCAATATGGAATTTGCATTAAATCTCGAAATAAATATGTAGAATGTGGTATTTTCGTGATTGACATAATCGCCTGTTTCTATCTTATATTTATAAAGTGTTTTTTGCATAATTGTTTGATCGATCATTGATCTTACCTGGTGCTATAATTTTGAGAATTTATTCCCTTTTTGCATGCAATAATAAATATTGCACAATTATAATAACACAATTATTGTCCGAAAAAATTAATGAAAAAATTAGAATTTTGGCAAAAAATGTCCCTGAACAAATTTTTTTCAATTTTTTTTATAAATTGGCAAAATTTTCACAAGTTTCAGAGCTTCGGCGCGGGGCACAAACTCAAGGGTTGTGAAATTTTTTTGAAAAACCAGGCCCGTGCTTTTTTTTGAAAAAAACGAGGAGGCCTGTGAAATTTTTTGAATAAACTCAAGGCCTGTAAAAATTTTTGAAAAAAATTTAGGGCCTATAAAATTTTTTGAAAAAAATTTGAAGCCTGTGAAATTTATTGAAAAGGCCTGTGAAAAAAAGATAAGCGAAAAATCACGACCAGAATGAATTCTGATGAATATTAATGAATTCCAATGAATCGGATTCAGCTTAAAAAATTACCCAAGAAAGTCCGCAACAGAATGAAAAATATGAAGTATAATTTGGTAAAAAAATTTCGTCAGCGTCAAAAAATGGCGTCAGATGACAAATTAGGTGAAAAAGGTCGTCAGAATCGGATTTAGCGTCAAAATCCACCGCAGAAAGTCATAACAAAATGAAAAATAGAAAGTATGATGAAATTGTAAAAAAAATTGACGTCAGCGTCAAAATTTGACGTCAGATGACGGATTAGGTGAAAAGGGACGGTAGAATCAGAATCAGCGTCAAAATCTACCCCAGAAAGTCGTTTTTTTCTTAAGAAAAATATAAATTGAAATTTTTTTTCGATTTTTACCCCAAATATTGGTAGAGACTTTTGGAAGGGGTCCCTTAAGCCACTCCTATAAGGAGGGTATTTCCCCTCCTGCGAATCAGCGAAAAATCACGACCCGCGCGCAGCAAAAATTAATTGACAAATTTGGGTGTTGAGAAATTTAAGAAAGGAAACCTAAAGAATAATCTAGACATTCTGACGAATCTAATAAACTAAAAATCATAGAGATCGGATAAGATATTAGGGCAGTTAGGTGTGTCACAAAATGGAAATTCACTCCAAATTTGGATAGTTTGCGTTATGTGACACACCTAACTGCCCTGATTTCTTATCCGATCATTATAAATTTTAGTTTATTAGATTAGTCTGAATGTCTAGATAATTCTTTAGGTATCTTTTCTTAAATTTCTCAACACCCAAAATTGACAATTAATTTTTGCTGTGCACGGGTCGCGTTTTTTAAGAGTTCCCTACAATAAGAGTTCCCTGTTGGGTTTTTCTAAGTGGCACCAACCCTTTTATTGGTATTTTATTACGGATTAAATATAAAATAACAATTTCGTGGCATCAAATTAACAAGTTTCGAAGAAAAAAATTTCTTATCCATGGATGATAGTCCGTTTTACAAAAAATATGACTGATAAATTACGTCAAGCAAATAAATAAATTGTACCATAAGAAAGTCTCGGACAAATATGTATATTGTTGTAAATTTTGTTAACAAAAAAATTAAATTAAATATAAATAGCAAGATAAGTAATAAATACATACATGATATAGTAAAGAAAAATAAAAGATGATCAGATTTAGATGGATGTCATAATGGTGAGAGGGAAATCCCCAAGAACCAACCAGAACCAATTATTTTGAATAAAATTAATATTATATAGTGCAATCCAAAAATATAAAAAAATAAATTATATAATCCAAAAATATAAAAAAATAAACATATAACCCAAAAAATATAAAAAAATAAATCCAAATAATAATCCAAATATTATTATTATTTATTACGGCATAAATCTCAATCCTTTAAGCATTGAAGCGAGTGTTCGACAAGCTATGGTCACTGTAACACAGACGGATGTTCAGAGCTTGGAAGTCAATTTGTTGACTCCCGGGAAGGCGGGGAACCAACTTTGGGTTTCTGCAAAAAATATGATAGGGAAATTAAAGAAATCGAACACAATAAGACATTAATTATCAAAATTTTGAAAAATTGGTTAAGGATTTTTTGAAGATTCTTGGATAATTTTATCAGTGGTATTAAATAAATAATCAAGCTTTTTTTTTGAAAATTTTTCATTGTCAAACTCATAAAATTCGAAGAAAAAATCCGTTCGAAACATCGTTAAAATTAATATCCTTATTTAAAATTTCATTTAAAAATCGAATATTGCATAACTTGATTGAAAAAGCTAATCATCCAGAATTATTTATTATAGCGTTGGTTATCTGTACCAGAAAAAAGATAAAAAGAATAGAACTCTTAAAAACATTTAGACATGAGCAGCTAAAAAAATCACAAAATCAATTTTTCCAATGAATTTAAATCGAAAAAATGCGGCTAAGTTTTCATGTGCTTTAGCCAATTATTTTTTTGCAAAAACAGCTCTAATTAATGTCGCTTTAATCTTAATTTATCAAAAATCTGATCAGTTAGCATATTCTTGTTCTAATCAGCCTGGAAAGGCAACTTGTTTCTCATTGCGAATTTTATAGGACTCAATTTTTCTTAGAAATTATTTTTCGAAACCAACTCTATTCCATCATGATAAGACTATATGTTCGCTATAATTTTGCGCAGAATATTTCTAAGTTTTTCGGCTTAATGCAGTCCCGAAAATTAAAATTATTTTTCCTTCGGAAACATGCATGCTGGGGGCTTTTTGGGGCGCTGAACACGAATCTGAACTCATGTCAGTTTTGTCATATATTGCAATTGTTAGATTTGTTTTAGAGACTCCTTAACAAGATTGCAAAGATTTTTCAAAAAGCTTATTAAATCTAATTTGTCTAATAATTTGAGTTGCAGAAACCATTAAATAAATGGAAAAAATCAAGATTAGACAAAATCGATCTATTGTTACCAAGATTATCATCAGACACCTTATCATTATCAAGGCATTTTCAGAAGAAAATAAATTCGGAATAAGTGTAAAAAGGTCTCTTATTATTCGTTTTGAACGCTAAAAACATGGAATTTAATCAAGTAACCTTGGTAAGGGATGTCTTAAACATGTCTAACAATGTAATATATGACAACACGGAATTCAGATTCGTGTTCAGCGCCCCAGAAAACCTCCAGAATGCATGTTTCCGAAGGAAAAATAAATTTTAATTTTCGGGACTGCAATAAGCAATGATTGCCAATTTTTCTCTGTTTGCCAGGACCTTTTATCCTTGGTAGCCCCAATAGGTACTCACCCAGTCAGTAAATATTTGAGTACCGTATTTCCTCTATTAAGTCCCCACCTCCCATTAGGACCCCACCCCTCCAATAAACCACCACTCCTCTGAAGAAACTCTAATGGAAACCTTTAATAGACCTCCACTCTCCAGAGGGGTTGAAAAATAAGACCCCATGGTGTCCTAATAGAGTATTTATGGTATATGGGTTCTTTTATGTTACTACCGACTACAGTAGTTTTGGGCCCATTACAGTAGCTAGCGACCTAGAACGGTTACCGCTTCAACTCCATGTAATTGTTGTGCCCACGCTTGGTCAGTTCGCCTGCCTGACGCACCGGGGTTGGCAAAGCTGTGGCCAGAGATACAATCTGCCAGTTGCTGCACATCGCAAGAAGAAACCTTAATGATCAATTTTGTCTTCATATTTTAAACCATTTATCGATCGATTAATAAATAATATCGAAAATTGATAAACACNATTTAATTAATTTTTTCAGAATTAATTTTCAGAATTTTCTCTGAAGAAAATTTTTTGAGTTGAATTCAGTGTTGTCCTGATCCACCAAATTATGATCTGATCCCTGATCTGATCTAAAAATGCAAATTTTGTAGCAAAAATCCCGGCCCAATATAAAATCGAACCACATACGACTCATGTGATTAAATGGGGAGGGCATCATTTTTCTGAAAATTGAAAAATTTCTTAAGCGGAATAAAATTTTCCGTAAAATTACCAGCTTTCTTAAGAAAAAATGCCTAATCAAATTTTTAAAAAAATGAAAAGGACAGTTTTTGCTCATCTCTACCCCGAAATCGCTCCCCGAACCCCGTCTGGACCACTACTTTTGTATGATAAACTTGATCATTTACGCCAAATCTATTTGCGAAAATGAATGATGTTTATTTTTTTTGAATTATATTCATGTTATAAACCATTGTATTTTGGAAATTGTCTCATTTTTTCAAAGCGAAAAGTTTCAGTTGGATCATTTTTTGGTGATCCGTAATGATCTGATCTGATCCAGATCATGATTAAGCGTGATCTGATCTGATCCTGATCCCGGTGGTCGGATAAGATCAGGTCATTTTTGATAATCCAGCTATCTGGATCATGATCAGATCATATCATCTCTGAAAAAGTTGGATCAGGGAAACCCCTGGTTAAAATACCGTTCTTTATTTTAATTTCAAATGTTATTTTCAAAATTCAATAGTTCAATACGCTTTGGGTTAATATATGGTCACACTTCATAAGTAGGGCCTTATAATAGAGAGGGGCCTTATAATGGAGAGAGGCCTTATATTTTTCGAACATCTTCGAAGGGGGGCCTTATATTAGAGAGGGGCCTTCTAATAGAGAGAGGCCTTATATTAGAGAGAATACGGTAATTGCCTTTGGAAGTTATGGTCTAAACAGTTTTAAAAGAAAGTTTCCGGTATGTACCTATGTTTCGTCCGAAAATTTCGCACAGTGATAATCAAATATGTACTGTAAAATCAATGCAAGCCCTATTTTTTAGGTTTTTATCACTATTCATTCATAAAACAAATTAAGCAATATTTAGCGAAATATATCAAAATACATAAAATTAAATAATCTTTTTCTAGATAAAATCTGATTAGGGTAAATCTCAAACAAATTCAATTTTTGTTTAGAAATTTTTTTCATTCTAAGCTCACCTGCAATGGCACGTGCGCTTGCAACCAAAACTCGTGCAGATCAACACGTACAACTTTCGAGTCGATCACACAACCCGGCATCGTATTCTGCATTTGCTGGTCTTTGCCTCCAACAAAAAAGCGCTTTTTGTGCTTCTTATCCACGATGCAATAGACAAACTTCGGGTGCCAATTTTGGTTGAACGCACGACAAGCTTCTACGTAAGCAGGGTATTCTTGGTGGACATTCTGGGGGCAAAGTTTTTTTTATTAATGAACTTACTCTGGTTTAGTTAAATGTGTGTTTTGCTCAAAATTTATATTTTTTAAAAGTTTCTTTATCTATATTCAACTTCAAATTTAAATCAATTTGTAGTTCCATTTTGATTTGATCAAATCAAAACATTTTCTTCTGTGCTTTTTAGTAATTAGTATTTTTTAACCAAAGGTAAATTTTACAAATAAAAATAAAATAAATTTACATCCGGAACCATTCCCTCACTAACACCATCGCGAATGATGAAGATCTAAATTATGGGGAAAATAAAAATTAATTAAAAAATATATACAATGGACGGTAGTTTGTTGCGTTCCTTCGCGACCTTTTGCAGAACCCAATGGATCTTTGCCTTCAATGCGATCGGTTCCAAAACATCATGTTTGCAAGGTTGAAAATAATAATCCCCGCAGAATTTGAAGGGATTTTTCAGGTAATTGGCGCAAATCCCAACTGAAAATTTATTGCATTAATTTAAATCATTCACCGGTGCTGAGTCGTTAAAAAAAGACCCAATGTGGCCAATTGGGCTGAAAACTTTTTTGAAGCTTTCTAGGCCAAAAATATGTATAACAAGCAAAATTGTGCAGAATTCGAAGCTTTTTGTTTTGATCTTTTAATTTTTCGAATTTTCCTGAAAAAGTTCGAATTTTATCGAAAATATCGAAAATTACTTGTTTTTCGATAAAATTCGACCTTTTTTCGGGAAATTCGACAAATTAAAAAGATCAAAACAAAGAGCATTCAATTTTGCTTTTTATACTTTTGGCCTTTTAAGCCCTAAAAAATTAAGCCAATCAATTCTCGTCCTCTATCACCCATTCACCGATCATTGGCTCTTCGGTCTTCAATCCTTCTTCCAAGTCCCGCTTTTTCATCATGCATTTTTCATGCGCATTGGGACGAGGAGGTACACTTGTGTCCACACCGATGACAAGTACTTGGCCAGAATCCATCGGAAACTTTGTCCTGCTATAAATTTCAATGCGAAAAATCAAAATTTCCCACAACTCTAAAACTTTTTTAGACCTTGTTAGACCAAAATTACAAAAAGCTAAAATATGCAGAAAATTACCTATGCTCATATTTTAAGTTTTTCGGATTTTCGTGAAAATTTAGAAAAATTTCAAAACTTTCCAAGGAAATCGTAAAACCAAAAAGACAAAAATATAGTGTATAAACTTATAAATATTTTGACTTTTTGAAATTTAACCTAACTTCTCCATTCTTTTTTTTCTAAAAAGATTGAAATTCATTAATTTTCTTCATTCCATTCTTTTTTTAACTCCATTCTTCCAATAAATATCAATTTTTTAAATGTTTCCGCTTGGGAGGCTTTGTTTTTTGCTCTTTCGACCTAAACTTTTTGATCGACTTAAACGGAGTTTTTCCCCCTCAAGAAAGTTGAGAGCGAAAAGTGTTTTGGCACAATTTTTCAGAAATAAATTGGACCCAAGGAATTTTTGGGGCTAAAAATTATCCTATAAAATGTTGCAAGATCCTAAGAGCCGATTTTTTGATTAAAACCTATGGCTCGAATTGGACCTTAAAGAGCTTGAGAAAAAGGTTTTTTTCGACATGTCGAAAAAAGTTCGGACTCGGTCGAACATTTGTTGAAAAGCAGATATAGGTGCAAAATACATCAAGTATAGGGTAATCGGGGTCGGGGAGTTCAAAAATCATGGTTATGAGCCAAAATTCGAAAGTCTGAATATCGAAAAGGTCGAACAAAATGTTATGATACGAAATTTAATTTTTAGGGAGGTATTGAGGGCTTCGCATGTGGGGATGTGTGTTTGCGCGTGCGGGGATGTGTGTTGGCATTTTGGCGCAAATAGCAGATTTTTAGCATCGACTTGAAAATTCGTGCCGGAAGCGTACCGGAGGCCCATTTCCAGGCATCCCAGAACGGAAAAAGTGGAAAATTATAATTTCTCCGTTTTATTTAATTTTCTATGCATTTTGGCGCAAAGAACGCGATTTTAGCATCGACCTGAAAATCCGTGCCAGAAGCGTTCCGGAAGTCATTTCCGGCACTTCCAAAATGGAAAAGTAAAAATTTACTTTTTTTCCCGTATTCAGCACCATTTTAGACAGCTTTTGGCGCAAAAAAAGGAATTTTTAGCATTGTCTAAAAAATCTATTGGATTCCGGAATCCTTCCGAAACCCTTTCTGGATCGGGAAATTGTAAAATTTTATTTTTCCCTGAATCCCCATCATTTTAAACATATTTTGGCGTATTTAGAATTTTTTAAACCCCACTTCAAAAACCGTTACTTTTGGTCTCCGGTAGGCTTCCGGAAGGCATTTTCGGCACTTCCGGAACCACAATCCGGTCAATAAAATTGTTCTCATGTATTCGGTTATTTTAGACACTTACTGCGCCATTGTTAATTTTTAATTGCCATTTGAAATTTCTGTCGGAAACCCCTTCCGGAAGCCGAATCCGGACATTCCGGAACCGGAAAGCGTTCAATTATATTTTTCCCATGATTCCGGTGATTTTAGACACCTTTCTGCGCGCTTAGTTCATTTAAAAGCGTGATTTGAAATTCCTGCCGGAACCCCTTCCGGAAGGTGCGCAACTGGTGGTTCCGGAACGAAATCCGAAAATCGGCTAAAGCAGTTAGCCTCTATATCATACACCTACTTTATCTGTAAAATTACAGCTCTCACGCCCCACCATTAAGGATACCGTATTTTCTCTATTTTTACGGTATACCGTTAAATTTTTCAATCCCGGACGAAAGGTCCCGTTAAAATAGAGGGTACCGTTAAATTGGAAGGGTACCGTTAAATTTTTCAACCTCCTCCGGTTCAACCCATTCTGTGATATTTGAAGAATTTTTTAATATATTTTGCTAAATTTCGTCAAATTTTTGTACAAATTTACTCATTATTCCATAATAATGGCCTGAATACAACCTTTTCTTATTAAAAATGGTCGATCATAATCATCCAGATGTATTTGACAGTCAATTTAAACCAACTTTAAAGTTATACTATCTGCTGAAAAAAAGAGTCTGAAATTGCATTATACTTAAAGTACAAGAAGTAAAGCTGAAATAGAGCCAATGATTAATGGGGAGCAGCGTTTTCGTGTTCCAGGATTTTTCAATCTGTTCTGTTCCTGTTCTGTTCTTGGAAGTCGGAACAGAACAGGAACAGAACAGGAACAGATTAAGCAGGAACAGACAAATCTGTTCCTAATCTGTTCCTGTTCTGTTTTTCAATATAGCGTTGACAGACATCGATCCAATATCCCCAACGTGTCGTGGATGGTGCACGAAAAATTCTTTATCTGCTTCTTCGATGGATGGCCAAAAAATAGGGTTGCCAACTTAAAATAAAATATCACTCTTTATTATTTTAATTTTAATTACAAATATTTTTCTGCTCATAAGCTTTGCACATATTACTGGCATTGTCCGTTGTTATTTTGAAAATATTTTCCAAAGTCAAACCATAATCATCCAGCATCAATTCCGTTTCTCTCTTTATGCTCGCGCCACTAAGAATAAAATATAAAAAATAATATAAAATTCATTAACCTTTTATCATAAATTTCTCTTGAACCGAGAAATGCCGAGTTCAACTTTTCTAATACAAAATGGGCTGTCAAACCGAGATAAGTGTGATTTGCGCCCTTATCCGACCATAAATCAATGGTAAGTGAAAAAAATTTAGGTTCGACTTTTTCAAAGAGTTTTCTGATTTTATTCCTAGTAAGAACCATCTTGCGTTGTAGCAAAGCCTTTAATCCGTNCTCCATTTGTTTCTTCGTAAAATTCCCAAATTGGATGATCAATCTTCCTCTTTTTCGTAGGAGCTAAAAAATGAAAAAACTCGGTTTACTAAAAAAATTAGCGATTACTTTCTGAACTAGTCGCCGTTACATCAAAATTTTCTTCCCCACTTTCTTCATCTGAAGAAGATATGTGAGAAAAAAATATCGGAAAATTATCTGACATATCAACAATTTTCCCTGAAATATTAAATAAATTTTAAATGATTAAAAAATATTTTTAAAATTATAAAATTTTTATACATTAAAATTAAACAAATAAAAGATAGATAAAAAATTTTAAAAATTATCTTGGAAAATTTGAATGATTGGCATAATGATTTTAGGAAGGTTTGCTATTGGAACAGATTAGGAACAGATTAGTCTGTTCCTGTTTAATTGTTCTGTTCCTGTTCTGTTCCTGTTCCTGTTCCTGTTCCACAGATTTGCAATCTGTTCTGTTCCTGTTCTGTTCTCAGAGCGTGGAACAGAACAGAACAGGAACAGAACAGGAACAGAACAGGAACAGAACAGATTAAGTCGGAACACGAAAACGCTGATGGGGAGTAATAATGCTATTACTAATTTTTTTATAATGGAACTATTCTGAATATTCAGAAAACTCTTCTGAATTTTGAGAATATTCAAATTTAGAACTTCATTTAGAATTTTATAAAAATTCCATGCAAGTTCAAAAAATTTTTAAAACGATTTTTTTATTATTTTTTCCCAGTTTTTTTAGTCTCTAGATCAATTAATTTTCCTCGGGAAGGTTATAAAAATCATTGAAAAATATAATAAGAAAAGAATAAATAGCAAAAATCTGGCTTCCGATGGAAATTACCATTAAATTACCTAGAGTACTACTGGGGTGACCGATCGACCCTATAGTAGGGAATATCCAAAGTTCTAATAAGACAGTGCAAAAAAAGTGCAGAGAAAACGAGTATTATGCGACTCTGACGCGTTACTATAGAACAGCGGGCTCACGAAAGACCGAACTCCGCACTTTCTGGTGTTTCGTCGTCGGTGTTTCGTATTTTGAAAATAAAATCTTCGTTTCAATAATTTTCACCTTGAATTTTTTCAAATGACTATTGGGTCGTTTGTTCACCTCAGTAGTACCGTTAAAATAGAGGATACCGTTAAATTAGAGGGGTACCGTTAAATTAGAGGGGTACCGTTAAATTAGAGGGGTACCGTTAAATTTTTCAACCTCGACCGAAAGGTACCGCTAAATTAGAGGGTACCGTTAAATTAGAAGGTAAAAATAGAGAAAATACGGTAGTTTTAGGCCTCATTTAGAAATCCAACAGTTCCGGAAAAATGCTTCCGGATCGGACATTGCGCGGCCGACAATCGAAAAATTTTCGCTGACAACCTTCCGTGCCAGATTGTTTAAGACAACTTTGCTTCCAATAGCTAAGCTCTAAACTCATTATTTATGCCCCGGACCCCTTCTGCTCCCAGGTGTACTTTTTTTGGTCGATTTTTGACCTTCCGGAAGCGGTATCTCCGTACCGGAAGAGAAAACCCTATGCGACCGAGGTTCAAAAGTCTCTAATCGAGCTATCCAGCATATTTGCTTTTGATCGGAGGCAAAAAACGCGCGTTTTCACCGTTTACCAACGCGCACAAAGATGGCTGGGGAGGTTTTTTACAGTAGATTTTCTTTCTATGCAATATGTAAAAGTGAGCTGATGTGAGGTCCATGGGTCATCGTGATGACTATATTACTTTACTACTAAAAAGAGAGCAGGGACATTATGATATATCCGTCAAAAAATCGCTTTGTTATCAATTATCATATTTTTGCCTCAGACCTACGGAATTTCGGTTGGGTCATTTATGAAAATTAGAGTCATTTGGGCACCATTATAAAAAATCAAAATAAACATAAAATAGTCCATAATTTGGAGTTTAAACTTTAAACATTGTATCAATAGCATTAAAAATATGAAAATCTTACATTATTTATGAATAAAATTTTATTTTCAACCATGTTTTCAAGAAAAAATGAATAATTTTTCTTGATTGTAAATTTACTTCTTAATTCTTCGAATTTCATATTTTACAATTTTTGTTATTATTCTAAAAATATTTTTAATTTTTCGGCATCTAATCTAAATAATCAAATCATCATGGATCCAGGCTTTGCTAACGAGGTCTTGGATGTCGATGATCGTGAATTGAAGCATGTAAGTCCGACGTAAATTTTTGAGATTTAAAATTCGATTTTTAAATTAAAAAAATGAATTCAAGAAAGTTCCAAAAAGATAAAAAAAACAGACAGTGAGTTTAAGAAATTTACTCTGCTTATTTTTTTCGGATCAATTAGCTTAATAATTTACCGGAACAGGACAGTCTCTCAAACACTAAAAAATTTAGCCGAATCCAAGGCCTGTGATTTTTGAAAATTTCTTAAGAAATAGTTCCGATTTTCTCAAAATTTTTTCTATCGA
>LDKF01000232.1:66018-94785 GCA_001026735.1 Rotylenchulus reniformis | reverse complement strand
CCCTGTACTGGATAGATCTGATGAATAGAATAAGTAACAGGAACGGTACGGGCATTATTCGTACAAAAAAGATGACATCGGAGGACTTTTATGCACCGGCAATTTTAGCTCTCTACAACGAAAGTAAATTTGCGCAGCAAGAGGAAGAATCTTTGGGGTTCACAATTTATCGTATATTTTGTCTTGTCCTCTTGGTTATGCTACTTTTTAGTGCCATACTCTATCAAATCAATCGTATTTTATCAATTAAAATTGAGTTCTTTTCGAATCCACAAACAAAAAGAAAAACAAGAGGGGAAGTCGAGGGCATAAAATCCGAAGCGGACCCTGCCATTATTGTTCCCCTAAATGAATACCATACAAATCAACCAAATAATGACTCTGAACAAAATCACGAATAAATTTTATCGTGGCTGTTTTCCCTCCGACCAAATTCCCCTTCCCGGGCCCCCCTTTCCCAATTCCTTCATAGTCAATACAGAACCGGCTGGAAAAGAGGGGGCGCACTGGGTGGCACTTTTTATCCCCGGAAAACGAGTTTGTTACTATTTTTGCAGTTATGCCCTGCCCCCGAATCGAGAAATAGCGGAATATCTTCGCCGCTGCAATTTTGATAAAATTCACAGAAGTGCGCATGGATTTCAATCGATTGGGGCGAAAAATTGTGGGAAATATTGTATCGCATTCTGCTTTCTGATGTCCCGGGGATGGTCATTTGATAAATTTTTAAAACTTTTATCCGATTCCGAAAACACCGATCATTTTGTAAATGAGTTTGTGGATAAAATAATTGAATAAATTTTTATTGCAATTTTTTCAAAAATTAACTATTTATTGAAAAATAAAAAATATACAAAAAGAAAAATAATCTCTTTTTTTTATTTGGATCCGAATCCGCCGGTGGATCCAAATCCATTACGGCCACGATCCGTGTCCTCCAAATCGGTCACCTCCTCCAATATTGGCCGGCTTATGCGCTCGCAGATTAATTGAGCTACCCGGTCACCCCGGTTGATAATAAAGTCCGATTCACTGTGGTTGAACAATAACACTCGGAGTTCGCCGCGGTAATCCTCGTCAACAACGCCGGCCCCGATATCTATGAAATGTTTGAGGGCAAGTCCGGAACGGGGCGCAATTCGCCCGTAGTGACCGGCGGGAATGGCTACGCGAAGACCGGTGGACACTAAGCACTTTCCTCTCGCCGGTACCTTTAGGCTTTCTGCACTGCTTAAGTCGGCACCGGCGGCATAAGCGGAGCCGAATACCGGCGCGGTGGCCCCCTCGTTAATCCTTTGAAAACGAATTTTAACGCAATCGGTACTCATCACAACAAAGAGAAGAGTATTGGGGCGTTAGGAAAAAATAATAATGATAATTAGACCGTTTCACCGAATAATGTTTACCCTTTTTGTTTTCTCGGGCAAATCTGTGCGACACACATAAATCATGTGATCACATGATCATTCGCTCAAAAACAATAAATTAGTGTAAACTAGGTCATCGGTGAGGAAACATTTGTTGGGAGATTTATTTTGAAAGCGAGAACCCGGCATGTGAATTTTGTTTACGAACTCTCAAAATATTTGTCCTCCCTAACCGCATACCCATTAATCACCCGTTTGAGGTCAGTCCGCGGGTCAGCTTTGCTCTAGTAAATCCCCGTCTCTTCGTTGTGTCCACATGTCACCAACATCCCCGGGGGGAACCTTAGGGATGAGGACGGGGAAGAGCGAGCGGCAATAAATCTTCAGCCCAAGAACAGATTCCCGTGGATCAAAAATCATCGGGTCATTCGACGACCCCTATGTTGTTGATCCATGTGAATGGTGGTAATTAATCAAACGAGGGGGGATTCATCCGCCCTTTTTGTTGTTTTGGTCGTTTTACTCATTCTTGCCATTGTTCATTGTTCTGCTATTTTTTAACCACAAATATAACTCCTTTTTATTTTCGGACAAATAAAAAACAACAGATGGAAAGTAATAATTCACCACCGTCTAAAAAATTTCGCTTCTCAGCTAATCGGAATGATGATGAAAGCAACCATGATGGAAGGGATTTTGAAGAAAATATAACCGAAGAATATGACGAAAAATTTATTAATAAATATATAAAAGAGGTTTATGAGGGACAAGATGTTGAATTTAATGAAAAATTTAAATTCCAAAAATGGAGGGCAACTTTTGTTGTTGAGGATTTGCCATCCACAAACCCCGAAAATTTGCTACGACAATTGTTCCAAAATTGTATTGATAATGCATTGAAGGAGGCAAGAAAAAATGGCACCGAACCGGACAATCTGGGGCTCACCATTGGCTCCCGTCTCCTAAGTTATGATATATGGATTCCAATCCGACCTATTAATAAGGGCATAGCTGATTCCGCGCTTAACCGATTCCAATTAGTAGCCCAGAGCAAAACAAACGAGGGAAACTTGTTCGGTGAGCCCTTTACCATTACCATTACTACAGTTGATAAGAAGCGTTTGTCCGCTTCCGCCGCTGAGCAGAGACAATTAGAGGGAAGTGGCAATAATAATAAAAAACAGTGTGTTCCCCAAGCTCAGTATAGAATTTCACGCAAAAGTTTAATACCCGTTAACAATTTCTCTGATAGTTATTGTCTTTTTCATGCATTATATCTAACCTATATACACAAAATGGGCATTTTAACTAAACAAAAATTTTACAATCTCGTCCATCGTGACCATGAGCGCCGTCAGAGGGCGGTGGAGGACCTAATGGAGAGGGCAAAAATACCCTTCGGGTTGCCCTCCTATCAGGCCAAAAGTTATGTGCCGAAGATTGTAAAACTTTGGAATGATGAAGGAAGGGGAAGACAATTAAGCTTCAAAGTTTTTATATTTGAAGCTTTTGAAGAAGAATCCAAACCATCTTATACCCATGGCTTGAAAAATTTCAATATCCCTATTGTGCTGTATTTTGATGAGAATCATTTTTGGGGCGTTCGAAGTTTNTTTTTTTAAAAATATATCTATAAAAATTGGCTAATATTCATAAATTATATAATAGGGAATGCTATGAAAGGCACAAAAAGAGTGATTATTGTGGCCGATCAAAAAAGTGCCTCGCTTGTGGCGTAATTTGGGACGTTGAAGTTAATACACGAAATGGGAGGTCGGGGCACCAATGTTTAGAACGCTACTGTAAAACTTGTGATTGTTTTCACACCAAAGAAAGAATGTGCTTCATACAGCCACTCAAACCCCATAAGGAATTACCTATCTATAGGTGGGCGGGATGAAAAATGAAAAAAAAATTTATTTATTTATTTAAATAGATGCGTAGCTTTTGATTTTGAGACCATTCAAGAGCAGATTATTGATGTGGATAAGGGGAAAAAAATACACGAAATAAATTTTGCTGCCGCAACGGTGTTTTGTAGGCGTTGTATCGAGGGCAATAAGTGGCGGGACTCACTTCTTGGTGCTCCTTGTGCCATTTGCGGGCAATTCAGGACCATAACTTTTGCACATAGACCGTTCAGCGGTACCGCGGTAGATAAGCAAGTGGTTACGGAAAATCCACTCAAAGAATTTGTTAAATGGATTCTATATCAACTTCCACTCAACCATGCAACAGTGGCTTTTGCGCATTACGGCGGACGATTTGATATTCCAATGGTGTTTCGTGAAATTTTTAGCATGAATGCTAATAGTTCACTTATCCGACGCGGCAATAAACTATATCAGTTACGAGTTCCAGCCGTGCCCAAGAAAAATTCTTTGGTGCTATTTCGTGATTCCTACAATTTATTCCCAATAGCCCTCGGTATTAAAAAACTTTTTATTATGCATGGAATAAATCTTACCATATATATATATTTTTAGGAAAATTAATAGGCGCTTTTGGTTTGAAGGGTTTAAAGGATAAACCCTTTTTCCCTTATCTGGCTAATTCACGCAAATTTTACGACATAACAATACCACAACTCCCCTCGGCCGATCTTTATCTTTATAAAAGCTTTATGCCTAGGAAAAAAATTGAGTTTGAGCAATGGTATGCGGAAAATCGATGCATGCCATTTAATCTAAACAATGAATTGGCTTCCTATTGTGTTAATGACATTCAAATATTGGCCGCCGCATTAGTTGCGTTTAGGAAAGAATTTTTGGAGATTAGTTCCGCCGGAGGGGGCCATTTGGGAATTGATCCACTTCGCGATGGCATAACGATCAGTAGCAACTGTTTGCTGAATTTCCGACTCAATCACCTTAAATCGGCGGAGCATTTGGGTGTTGTGCCGAATAACGGGTACGACACATGCGATTCCCAAAGTGCCCTGGCATTGAAGTATTTTAAATGGTTTTCCGAAAAACATGACATTGAACTACAAACCGCGCACAATGGCGGCGAGAAACTGATAGGGAACTATCAGTTAGATGCTTATTACGAAATGAAAAATGGAGAAAAAATTGGTATGGAAGTAAAGGGTTGTGTGTTTCACGCACACAAGTGCCGATTTCCCAACGACAACCAACTTATAAAACCGGTCGGAAAAACAGCCGGATGGATACGGGCCCGAGATGAACAGCGTGAGCATTTTTTGCGGCGTCATCTGGACCGACTGGATATCATTTATGAATGCCAGATAAATGAAATGCTTAAGAAAGACAAAGTTATGCGAAAGATATTTGAGGCCTATATGGATGAGGGGCCTATTCAAGTTAGGGATCACGGGTTTTTCGGTGGGCGTACCGGTCCCTTTAAAGTATACCATAAAAGGCAGGCGGGTGAGGAAATTGGTTACCTCGATTTTAGGTATATTAATTTAAAAAAAAATAAAATTCACTATAAAAATATCAGGTCGCTTTATCCGGCAACCAATTATAACACTTCTTATCCAATAAAACATCCTAAATTGTACCGATTTTTTGGGAAAAAGCAAAATGTCATATGGACCGAGCCCGAGCATTGTACTTATGAGGGCTTTGTGAAAGTGTTTGTAATTCCGCCCATGAAATGCGATGTTGCCGTTCTGCCGGTTAAATTTGATCAGCGTTTACTGTTCCCACTCTGTCGTTCGTGTTCGCTGAAATACCCAAACGGGGGATGGAAAAAATGCTATAGTTGTCCGCATAATGATCCGGAGGATCGGGGTTGGGTCTCAACGGCGACCACAATGGAATTGCGTGAAGCGCTTAAAGTGGGCTACCGGGTTACAAAACTGTTTCGTGCACTACATTACCCCGAAAAACATTGGGATGATTGCCTATTCAAAAAATATGTTTCCGATTTCATGACCATCAAGACCCACAGTTCCGGTTTCCCTGACGGGGTGAGCAGCGAGGAGGAACAAGATCAATTCATCAGGGAATGTTGGGAACTCTTTGGAATGAAAATAGAAAGACAAAAAATGGTTCGCAACGAAGCCCGTCGGACCCTTTCCAAACTTTGCCTAAATTCACTTTGGGTATCAGTTGACAAAAAAAAAAATTATCCCCTCCCAAATCATTAATAATTTTGATTTTAGGGCCGCTTTAGTTTAAGAAATGATCTCTGTCGATCGGAGATCACCAATAACCCCGAGGAAGTCTGTAAATTTTTAAACAATAACACGATTGATATTTGTTCAATGGACGAATTAACACCGACGACAGTTTTGATAACCTATGAAACTAAAAAGGAGTTCATTGTCGAAAATGAGGGGTCAAATGTTGTGGTCAGCGCCTGGACTACATCGGCCGCCCGTGTAAAACTTTTAGAAGCTATGCGGAAAATTGCCGAATCTCCCCACGCCGAGCTGCTCTATACGGTGGTTTATAAGTCCCAATATTTATCATTTTAGTTTAAAAAACCTAGGATACCGATAGCTGTATTTATGTCTATAAAATAGGCCATAATCCGCTCCAAACGGGGAATCATCTAGGGGATTTGGCCACCGAAATTCCGGCCGGATTTGTGATTGACGAGTTTGTCTGTGCCGGCGCAAAACAATACGGAATTCGGCTCAAAAAAATAGAAGCCCTAACTGATGATGACGACGACGATGATGATGGTGAATCGAGTCAAAAATTTGAATATATTTTGAAGCTTCGGGGTTTTTGTCTGAATTTTCAATCTTCACTTGTCCTAAACTATAAGTCCTTCAAAAAACAAGTCATGGAATTTGCACGAGGAAATCTACACGAAAAGCCTATCGGTGTAACCTATCCAAATTTTATTCGCCCCGATATTCGGACCGGAACCGTTACCTCTTCGCCCCTCACTAAATTTTACAAACCGGTCCTTTCAAAGGGAATACTTGGGCCCGATTTTAGAGTACGGAATTTTGGCGATAAAACCGCCGATGNGATGATGATGGTGAATCGAGTCAAAAATTTGAATATATTTTGAAGCTTCGGGGTTTTTGTCTGAATTTTCAATCTTCACTTGTCCTAAACTATAAGTCCTTCAAAAAACAAGTCATGGAATTTGCACGAGGAAATCTACACGAAAAGCCTATCGGTGTAACCTATCCAAATTTTATTCGCCCCGATATTCGGACCGGAACCGTTACCTCTTCGCCCCTCACTAAATTTTACAAACCGGTCCTTTCAAAGGGAATACTTGGGCCTGATTTTAGAGTACGGAATTTTGGCGATAAAACCGCCGATGAAACGCCATAAAGCATTTTATGATTTATGTTTAATGTTTTTTTTAAACTAATTTATTATCTATGAATAAATGAACATAAAAAAAAATAAAAAATGATAAAAAAATATTTTTTAAATTATTATCTCACTATTTATACATCATGTTCTTTCTTGTCTCCCGTACTGGGCATTTCCTCGGCGCATTGTCCTATTGTTAATTCTGCCGGTTCTTGAAGATCGGCGACATCGGCGATCGATTGTTGGTTCGATGCGGAAGAGGAGGGCGCCAAAATTTTAAGATGATGATTCAGACGAGAATTTTCCATATTTTGGTTGGGCAATACATTCAAATTTTGAAAAGAATTTGTCAAAACATTAATTCTGGTCATTTCTTCCGATGGATGATCACACAGCTCTACTAATTCGACGGGATAAAACTTCTTTCCGGACATTCCATACTCTTCAACTGCACACGGGGCTTGCGGATACCGTAATCTTAGTCTATGGCGAGCGAAATAGAAACCGCAGATCGTAACGTTCCATGGACGTTGCAGACGCCCTAAGTCAGAATTTGATGGGCGCCATCCCCGGTTATATCGCTCAAATTAAATTTATGCTTATTCCCATTTTTGTCCTTGTAAGTTGTTTGGACCAGTTTCCCTCGTAGGTTTAAAGAAACATTCATTCTGTTCGTTGAACTTATCAAAAATTTTGTGATCTCTTCTGGTTTGCAGCCTAGAATAGCGATGAGTTCATCCAGAAGGGTGACCCCCATTCTGCTGCTGTTTTCTCCAAATGAATTGAAGAAAATGCATGTATATCTTGAGTTTAAATATGCTTATGTTAATGGGCGGGGCTTAAAAAGAGGGAGGAGCTAATTTTAGAGTCAAAAAAGCATATATAACATGAAAATTTTAGCCACATCTTCATCACATTTCGTTCAATCTTTTCAAAATGTCTTCTTCCCGATCTTCCGCGGAAAAATTAATGATGATTGACCATGTAGAAGAGGACGCTAAGGCGGAAGAGTCGGTGAAAGGAGAGAAAAAGTTTCACTTAGAAAGCATGGTTAAAGCAAAAAAGCGTTTTCGCTCAATCCCAGAAGAAGAACAAGAATCGAGCGAAGAGGGGGAAAATGATGATTATGGGAATAGTTTTAGGCATGGTAAAAGACAACCAAAACCGAGCTATGGGAAACGTTATAAAATGGCAAATGATGATGATGATGATGATGAAGATGACGAGGATCAGATGCCACCCGAAAAATGTTATGGAAACTTGTGAAAGGAAAATTTTTATATACATTTAAAATGTGCCAAAAGTGCAATAATCGATTGTTTTGCGACCCGGGAAAATTCAAATTTAGGAGCGGTCATCTACAGCTAACCATGCTCTTTTGTCCGAAATGCGTGCGCCTAAATATTGCTGCAACTGATGTCCTGGAAGATGTAGGAAAAGAACAGTTCAAGAGGCGGTCAAGAGCCGAGAAAGGGAGAAAGAAGAAGAATGGATGGTAAAAAATGTGCATAAGAATATAAATTGATATTGGATAAAAAGAATTGTTTGTCACCTATTTCTTTGTTTATGTTTACATATAAATTTATTTCTTTTCTGTCATTTTACTTTCGCATCTTCTTTCGAAACCTGGCCGCCGATCCCCCTCGGGATTCCACCAATCTGGTCTTTTGCTGTTGAACTGTGCTTTGTTTTGCCCCCACCTCCCCCTCCTCCCCTACCCCTTGGGGAGGATTAGTGCCGTCCGGTTCAGCATCCCGATGGTGGGGGGAGGGGGAACGGGGGAAGGTAATAATTTATCGGAACAAGAACGGAACGGATCCCTTTCAAAAACCGATCTTCGGAGGAGGATCGCTGTCGTTGGCCTCGTGTTTAGTGTGGTTGTCGTTGTAATGGTGGTGGTTTAAATTGTTGTTGTGGATTCCGTCCTTGGCAACTAGAAAGCTTAATTTATGGGGGTCAGGGGAGGGGGCGCGGGGCGGGGCCGGGAGCAGATAGGAGCGGGAGAAGGAGAAGGGCCGTTCATTCTCTGCTGCACTGATCATCGAATCGTGCTTCATCTTTTTTTTGCTTTTCATCGTTCTTTAAACAATTTTCATCAGATTTTGTAAACCTACATTTACTATTGTTTTGCTGCAAAATGCCGGGCACGCATAGCCGTCCACTCCAAAATCGTCGTCGTCACCGCGGTCAACGCCAAAATACGCCTGTGAATGGGCAACCTGCTGCTCCGTTCTACTTTCAAGTCCCTCCACCACCGTTATTTCCTCCTATGGCTCCTCCTCCTGCTCCTTTGTTCGGGCCACCACCACGACGAATCGGGCTCAACGACATAACCAATCTACCCGGTACATTTTTTTTCGTTTTTTAGGTTTTTTTTTGAATTTCCGATGTAGATATTAGGGATTCCTCCTTCTCTCGGTTCAGGATATCCTTTTGGGGGACCGCCACCCCCTTTTGGTGGGCCAACAACTCATCCATTTGGGCTTACAACACCGTCACCAACAACAATTCCACTACCACCAACCCCACTTGTACAAATGCCGGTGCCTTTGTACACAATCAGTGGCATCGGAGGGGGATACGGCATCGGCGGTAATGGGAATGGTGGCGGCGGCGGCGGATACGGTATCGGAGGGTACGGCGGGGGAAGCGGCAATTGGAATGGTGGCGGCAACCGCGGATACGGTATCGGAGTGTACGGGGGAGGCGGCGGTGGTGGTGGATATGGGGTCGGCGGGAATGGCATCGGCCGAATTGGCGGAAGCATCCGCACCGATCTGCCTACAATCGGCTCCGTACTACGTCAACGCTATGGTGGTCGCGCATATCAACCGCGTGCTCCTTTGCGCGGTGGGTTTTTTGAATTTTATGAGATCTACCAGACAAAAAAAAATTCTATGCTTTTTCGGCTGGGATTTTTGATGGGTATAGCAACCATTTATAGATCCCCGCCTTTTTCGAGGCGGACAAAGGCGCCAGCCGCCACCACCCACTTTCTTGGAAATGGTGCGGAATGAAAGCTTCGTCGCGGACGATCCATGTCGGGGATGGGTTCCGGCACCAGCTGAACTGCAATTGAACGTCACGGTGTGGGAAGGGAGCAGCTCAACCGAGTGAGAAATTGTCATGATAAAAGAATGCTCAATTTATATTTGGGGAAATAATTTGAGGGAAAATGAGATTTAAGGAAAAATAGATTTTCTTGCTATAGTGAGTTTGAAAAGAAAATTTATCGATAAGAATATTTAGTGAAGAGGGATTTATTTTTTTGGCAAAAGATCAAAAGGAAATGTAAGATATAAAGGGAAATTTTTAGTTTCGAAAAACTTTTTTGTGTTGCGATTTTTCTATTCTTTTTTAAATGGTTATTTTTTAAGTCCATTCGCACACCGCTGCCCGATATGTTTGATGGATTTTGCAGTTGGGGAATCCGTGGCGCGTATGCCAAAATGTGAGAATTGCGCAACCAGTCACGAAGAGTGTCTTCGTGACTGGTTGCGCCGGCAGGGTTCCTGTCCTCTATGTCGGAAGAGAGAGGATGAGCCGGCCAATGAGCAGCAGAATTGAACCATGTGAGAATTTGTGGAAATTTTTCCGATATTTAAATTTTTTTATTGGTATTTTGTAATCGAATCTTACGGTGTGGAGAATAGAAAATTGCTTGTAACTCAGCTTAGAAGCAAACTAGAGAAACTAGTTTTGTGTCAATATATATAGGTCAAAATGTCTTCAATAAACTTGCAAAAAGGATTTTCAGAATTGGAAAATTAGAAAAAAATATTACCAATTAAGTCACCAACTCGTTGTTCGGGCCAAAGAATTTTTTTCTAACCTGAAATTCGGAAAATTCCATTGGCATTTTTATAGCAGACATTCAGAGCTCTCATTTAATACCAAACTCATTTTTCTATGAGCCTTTTAAGCCGAGTTATAATGCTTTTTTCTTGCCTCCACACCGAAACCATCACAATGAAATGTCCCCCTCGATTTAAAAGCATGATTTTTTTTATTTTTTGCATCGATCTGAATTAATGCTTTAACCTTTTTAAATATTGTTTGCATCATTAAAGTGTTCCTTTCCGTTTAATTTCCATTTATTTTTTTCGAATAATTTTTTTTTTAATTCTGTAGTGAAATGGAAATCAATTTGAAATTATTGCTTGGTCTATACAATGATTCAAAGCAGCTTTATTTTTTATGGAGGCATTGGGATGGATTGGAATTACAGTAGAAATAAAGTTAAAATTTTGAATATTTTTTAAAAAAAATTTCCCATTGATGCAATCAAACGCATTTAAAAAAAATGCGCGATTTAGAAAATAATAATAATAATAATGAAATTATTTTGTTTATTTACTGAAAAAAAAACATTTTTAATGGAAATTATTGAATTTTTGTAAATTTTAAAATTTAATCGTGTTGAGCCCCGGGGGCTTCTGTTTGCGGGCCATCCAGCGCAGCCGTTGACCTCGGCGCTAAAATTTTTTTTTAGCAATTAAATAAGCTGAGATTTAAGGAGATTGAGGGGGAGGGAAGATGCACGTGAGAGGGGGAAAGTAAGAAAAGGGGGAGGGGGGAAAGGTGCACGCACCCTTTAGGGGAGGGGAAAAGGTGCACGCACCCTTTAGTGGAGGGGGAAAGGTGCACGCACCCGTAGGGGAGGGGGAAGGGGAGTAAGGAAAGGGGGAGGGGGGAAAAGGTGTTAAAGGTAGAATGGAACTTACGTTTCCTTTGTCCTTGCGTCCCCGAATCGGCCCGGTGTTGCTGCTGGTTGATGGTCCCGCCTGAATGTTGACGCATTGTTCCGGACGGATCTCCTCGTTGACGCGTTGTTCCGGACGGATCTCCTCGTTGACGCGTTGTTCTGGACGGATGGCCTCGATGACGCGTTGTTCCGGACGGATGGGCTCACTGATGCATTGTTCCGGGCGGATGGCCTCGCTGATGCGCTGTTCCGGCTCCTCCAACTCCTCCGATGGATCGTCGTCGTCGCCCTCCTCATCTGTGGTTTCGTCGTCTCTGCCGGCCCGGAAGTTGGCGATCTTCTGCTGACAATCCTGAAAAATCAAAAAAAAAAAATAATAATACTTAAAAAGAGATGAAGAATTTTTTTTTACCAAGTTTGAAGAGTTCTCCCACGTCGGTTCCCATCCGACAAGAAACTGCCTCTCACCATTGGGGCCCGCCCGCTCGTTGATTATGTTGTCCACCACCCAATCATGCTGTAAAAAAATGCTTATTAAATTAAAAATTATTTCTGTGCTAATTATAACCAAAAAAAAATTTTTTGTGGCTCGGGAAAGGGTCGAATGAGTAGCTATTGCAAAAAAAAAAGAATGTAAAAAATTATTAAAATTTTTCTCAGAAACCCCTTCCGAAATCAAAAAAAATTCAAAGGGGTCGGGAGAGAAAAAAAATTTTTTGAAACAATCAATATTTAGCAGTATCAAGTCGAAAAAATTTTCATATGGGTCCAACTTCCGGCGGCCTATTCGTTTTTTTTTTGCTCGCCAGTGATGCCCTAGTTCATTCCCTCCCGCAATTTTTTCCTGGCTATGTCCTTGTTAAAATTTTTTTGAATTTTTCTTAAAAAATTTTTGAATTTTTAAAAAATTCAATCACCTCATTTTGTGCCGGGGCCGGTTCTGGTGGTTGTTGCGCGTCTTGAAGTCGGTTGATCAGCTCCGCCTTCACTCCCGAAGTTGGCAGCCCCCGGATGCTCAACTGTTGTCGGAGCTGGCGGACGGTAAGTTGAGAAAAATTCATTATTTTTATCTGAAAATTGAAAAAAAAAAAAGTTGATAATATTTTTTTCATAAAAATTTGGGAAAGATCTAAAGAAAATACGGGAGAGAAAAAGGGAAATTTTTAGTTTAGGAAACTTTGACACAATCAAAAATTCTATCTGCCTTTTTTCTGAACGAAAGAATATAATGTGCGGAATTTTTTTACCCAAAAGACAAAAATTAAAAGCTTCTGAAACGAAAAAAGTGTTCGTTGAAATGAGAGAAGGCTCATAAAAAAGTGTTGAAGAAAAGGAAAAGAGTGCTCATGAAAAAGAAAATGCGTGCTCATTGGTACTGTAGCACGTCCGCTAATTTTTGGTTCAAAAAGTTTTCACACAGTATGTGAGAGAAAAGGGGAAATTTTAGTTGGGAAACTTTTCTAACATTATTTAAAAAAATTCAGTCTACCATTTTTCGTTATTATTTTAAAGTTTTTTCAGCAAATATTTGAAGGAAAAATATAGGAATTTCTGCTATTGCAAAATTTGATTTTTACATTTTTTGATGAAATGAATGGGAAGGGGAGGAATGGAGTCAACAAAGATGCATAAAAATTAATCCAAAAACGAATGTGACTCCGTTTGATCCATGGGATTAGAGCATTAGAGGATGACATATTTTGTTGATTGATGGACCATTGGATCATTGGCAAAATTGGAGGAGGGATAGAGAAAGAAAGAGAGCAAGCTAGGATCATTAAGCGAAAAGAAAAGAAGCAGAGAAAGGGGTAGAGAGGGATGGAGGGGAGGGGGCACAAACTACATGCCGGGGTGGCGGGGGCCGAAGGGTAACGGATTTGCGACCCGAAATTTTTTGTTTACTTTTGCCTGCCACTAACTACTACTCATCTTTGCTGGTGAACCTGTGTGCAGAATCGTAGATGCAACCCGGTCGGGATTTGGGTGATCCCTTGACTCGATAGGTCACAGATGCCAGACAGCTCCAGGATCCATCGCCTAATATGGGAGCAATTTTAATTTTTAATTCAAATTTTTGGATTTGGGGGAAGGACGACCCTTGCTTGGCAAGTGGGAAGTTGGGTTGGCACTTATTGGATTCAGGTTTCATTTTTAACCCCACCGCTCCAGAAGCGAGGCAGATCATCCCCCCCTCCCTCCGCCGGTCGTCCCCCCCGCGGCACAAAAATGATCATAACTTTTTTTTCTGGTAAAAGCTAGAGAAATAATTTAAATAAGTTTAGTGTCAAAAGATAGGATAGCCCTACCGATTTGGACAAGTAGAAAAAAATTTATGGCCGAGTTAAGTCATAAAAACGTGGTTTTGGCCAATGATCTGGCCATAACTTTTTTTACTTGGTCAAATCGGAAAGTTGTTCTCGCGATTTTATAGCAGACATTTAGGGCTATCTTTTGACAGCAAACTTATTTCTCTAGCTTTTACCAGAAAAAAAATTAAAGACATTTTTTGGGGGGGGGGAACGACCGGCGGGTGAGGGGGGAAATGATGTGCACCCCCGACAAGTACCGTTAGGTATTTTAAAGTAAATTTGTACCAATTTTCATTTTTTTTAATCTTTTTTTTCTCCCTTCTCGCCTACTCTATGCAGGAGAGAGGGAACGACACGATAGCACAGGCCGACTAGTGGTGGGCCAATTAGTGGCGGCTAAGTAGTAGTTAGGCCATTTAGTGGCAGACAGACTGGTGGCGAAATATAGTCGGCCGCCACTAGTGGGGGGGGGGTGCCGCGACGTGCTAGGAAACTGTCAACATGTGCTAGCTGCAACCCATTGGCTCCTCCTGGTATTGTCTTGCTATAACTTCATCGGATTTCTCCCAAACTTCCCACCTTTCGCATCACATCCACTGGCGTTCTCGCACTTCAGAATGACACCCATGCAATCGTACTCCTTGGTCGGATCCTCGTCGGATGTCCAATGGAGCGAGCTGACAGCCAGCCCAAAAGTCAGTCCGCGCACGCTGACTTTGGCATCGCAGTGGCGCTCACTGAAAATGATTGATTATTATGGGTTTTCCGAGAAAAAAATGGTATTTTTTTTGCTTTGATATTAGTAGGGGTCTCGATCTCGATATTTATTATTACTATAATGAGGTCTGCGAAAAAATTCAAAAAATCCAAGATCTGTGAAAAATTTCTCGAATCTGTCTGGGTAAACTAAAATACCAAGACCAAATTTTTCCGACACTATAGCAATTATAAAATTTTCCTCAGACCAATACCAGTATCATTACCGGTATTTTCGGATGGAATTTTGGTAACGGTATTGGAAGTGCTGTTTTTAACATTATTTATCATTCAAAAAAAAACTATTTTCGGAACACTTGACAACCATTGTCGGACGATGGCCTCATTGTGGTTGTTGCTGAACTCGCGGAAGTTATCGATGAGGAAGGTCAAGGAACCCACAGGTTTGTACGGATCATCTGTCAAAGAAGAATAGGGTTCTTTGGAAGGACGAATCTCTTAGGGCCTCAAATTATTTAAAAATATTCGGGGTTTTTTGTTTAACTTTTTTTAATTTTTCTATTCCAATGGCTCTAAATTTAAAAAATGCACAATTTTTCAGGGGAATTTGAAAAATGAGAAAGGTAAAAAAAGGAATATTACATATATTTGCCTTTTAAAATTCTTGATTAGCTTGCTTTTTAAAAAAAATCTGAAATAAATAATATTCATTGACTCCCTACTAAGGAAACATATGCTAACTCCCCAAAGATAGATTTACTTAGGATGTGTAATAAGTTCGCGACCCTCTTCATAGAAGCAGATTAAAAAATTCATAACTTTAATATTTCGCTATCAATCTTCACGAACTTCTTTTTATTTTGTAGAATAAATTATTCTCTTTCATTTTAGCAAGTAAAATCAACTTTAATTCCAGTTGTTAAAAAAGTTATGATTTTTTGCGTAAATATACCCAAAATTAACATACTACTACACTTTTCTTTGGCCACTAGTTTAACCATTCCATAAAGATTGAATCACAAAATCTGCAGAAATAGATAGCCAAAGTTACCTAGTTTTATGGTAGAGTAAAAAGAAAAATTTCGGAACTTCAATTTAGAGCAGTAGTAGATCGCCAAATACCCCTAAAAATTAGGGCATTTTTGAGGTAAATGATAATCTCAGCCTTAAGACCTTTTCGAAGGCCAAAAGCATTATCTTTCAATACTATGATGCCAAATTAGACCATATATTCCAAAAATTCAATTCAGCTGACCTATTCTTGTCAATTTCCCTAAGGAATATTTTTTTGGATGCTTGGCTCAAAAAAGAACTTTTCAAAAGGATCGCTGGAAAAAATTGATCAGTAGGGCTAGGAAGCTAATTTTTCTCCTACAATAATCAACAGATTATGCTCTATCAAAATATCAATTGAATTGTTTCTCAAGCCTTTTTTATTGTCGAGAAAAACTTGGTCAAATTCGACTATGTCAAAAATGACCTCAGATTGTATTTTGCTTCAAAGTTCCGGAAATTTTAAGGGTGGCGCTCTGATTTTTTATATAAAAAATGCCAACATATTATCGATAATAATTATGGAACTTTGGAGGATACTTTAATTTTATTTGAATTAAAAAAAATATTTTTTCGAAATTGGTGAGGAGGGTCGCGAACTTATTACACACCCTAAGTATATGGACCGAAAAGTTGCTCAAAATAAAAAATTCTATTTTTTAATCATTTTTCGCCACATAAATATGTATGCGTAAAAAAACTATTTAAAAATCAGTTCTCTCTGTAAATCACACATAAAAATTACTGTCATTGGACTCACCTATGCCATCCATTTTGGCCTTTTTCCTTGGCGGCAAATACGCGCTAAAGGCTGAGTTTGAAGGCGTTACTTCGGCCATTACTGATGTTGTTGAATCCGATTTGCTTTTTTATTTTATGAAGAATGGGCCGCTATTTACAAACTGAAAAATGAAAAATAAAATAAAAAATGATAGAAAATATCAGGAAAATCCTTCAAAAGATTATAAGTAAAAATTTAAACTTATCCTCCAAAAATAAATACCTATGTACGTATAGGAAGTAAGAACTAGGTAATTAAGCAGAAACTTAGGAATATGAATTTTATTGTTGTTTTTGAGGCCTGTAAAAATTCTTTGAAAAATCTCTGCTCGACGAAGTCGAAAAAGTCTAGGCCTGTGAAAATTTTTGAAGCGAGTCTACACATCGACAATCTTAAAAATTGGCCAATTTTCATAAGAGAAGGTTAAAAAGATCAATAAATCTGATAATCCTGGAAAAGGGATGAATTTGAAAGAGGCTTTTTAGAGGAAAAACAAAATGTGGCGCTAACATCGAAATAAGTATGGTGCTATGGCCCAATCTAATCTCTAAAACTTTGTTTGCTCATGGGGCCAAACTTTTGTTCGAAAATCAATGAAAATGTTTTTGAAATTTCCGTAAAAAACATAATTGTTCGTATAAATCAAGAAATTGAAAGGAACTTACAAGTTCAGAAAAAATAAAGAAGCCAAGCATTTGTGCAATTATAATATTGGTCTAGCAAGTTTCAAAAAAAATTTTCAAGTTATATGTACAGTACCTATATGGCCATTTTCGGGATTTATCTATAAGTTGGCGCTTTTTAAGGTTTTTGTACCAGAAATATCATAGCTAAAAAATATCCTTTTAATTTTAACTGACAACCATGATTCGTAATACACAAAGATCGATAACGATTGCCAGTCATTCGGAGTTGGGACGCAATAAAAAAGAGGAATAAAATGGCCCCGGCAGGGATGTGAGGAAAAACAATGTCTGACCGGCGAGAAAGTGCGGATGAGTCATTGGCCAAAAGAGTCAAAATGGATGAAGATGCTGCCAAATGACGGAAGAGCCAAATTAAAAAATAATAATAATAATAATTCACAACGTTGATTTCCATGAGCGTTGAGCCCGAATCTCACATCAATTCAACATATCCTCATGTTAATAAATCTATTAATATGTTCATAATTTTTGTTATTTTGTTATTTCAATGTTTTTTCATGTTTGATTGGGTGTTGAATCTTAAAAAAAGGCCCAATATGGTGAGTATGGCCGAAAACTTTTTTTAAAGCTTGCTGGCCAAAAAGCAAAAAAAGGAAATTTGTGCAGAATTGTATGCTCTATCTGCTGGTTTTTTTTAATTTTTCGACATTCGGCCAAAAAGCGAAATTTTCCTGAAATACCGAAAAATAGGTTTTTACTGGCCGAATTTCGAAAAAATAAAAATACCAGCAGATAGAGCAGAAAATTTCTGCACAAAGGCTTTTTATATTAATGGCCTAGCATGTTTTAAAAAAGTTTTCGGCCAGACTGGCCACATTGGGCTTTTTAACGCCACATTGGGCCCTTTTTTAACGTCCTAGCACCATTTGGTTGCACATTTTAATCATATTATGCAGGTTTGAAATGGTTTTTAGTCATTTAGAATTTGTGATCTAAATTAAAATTTTATGATTGACCTTTGCATATGCTTCTTTTACCTTTTTTCCTCCTTAATGTGATTTCCTTCGGAAGAATTTTTTTGTAATACATACATTGTTTTTGCCTTTTTTCCTTGCTCGCCATCTCCCTGCTGCTGCTGGCCTTTCATCCATTTCTTAATGTGTCCCAGACTTCTCAATCGATCCTTAAATCATTTGTACGTTATAGCCAGTTCTAGGACATAAAAAGTGTCAATTTGGCCAAAAAATGCAAAAAAATTTTTAAGTTGCTAGATAAAAACTTATATGCAGAATTTTATTAGTTTTTTAAATTCATTATTTCTTGGGAATTTATTGATTTTATGAAAAAACATGTTTTTTCGAAAAATTCAAAATTTCCAAGGAAATTCCAGCTGCCTAAAAAGTTAAAGGATAGAGCAAAAAATTCCGCAGATATTATTTTCCTTTTATAGTTTTGTACTTTGCCGCAAAAAAGTTTCAGTTGGATTTGACCATTTGGCAATTAGGTATTTAACGTCATAGCACCGAAATAAAAGTGATGGCCGAAGTGTCCTCTAACTCAACAGTAACATCACCATATTTGCCTCCGAGAAAAAAGGCCAGGATGGAGGAGGAAGGCACAGCAGCAGGTAAATAGTTCAATTGTGATCGTTTGAAAGAAAAGTGCCAAAATAGTAAAATAATTTTAAAAAAATTAAGCCCAGACCAAAAATATACTTTATTAAAAAAATAAATCGATACAAAATTATTCCTGATTTTTGACCTTTAATTTTTTTAAGTTCATGAAAAATTTAAAATTTTACCCAAAAATCCAATGAAATTTTGATTCCCGGCCCTTAGTATACGTTTAGTTGTTTTAGAATTTCAGCCGATTTGAATCTGGGAACCAAAAATTTGTCAACAATAAGAATAATTTCTTTCCAGACAATTTTTTAGGCTGTTTAAACATGTTCAAAAAATTCCAAAACATTTATTGATCCGCTCACAGTCAAATCAAAACTTTACCCGGACATTCTTTTTTTCTGATGATTTGATGTTTGATGATGTTTTGCTCATGTCATCTCAATCAAAAACTGCTGAAATATTCAATACATTTTCACTAAACTTTTATGAACAGTATGTTCACGAGTTAAATTTAAAAAGTGTCATCCATGTATGACGTATCAACTTAAATTATGTCGCTATTGATGGCACCAAAGATATTTTTCAAATCAACGGTCATTTTTCTTTTAAATCGCAGAACATAGATTGAAGACTGATGATTCAAAATCATTTTTGAAGCTGATATTGAAAAAATATAAAATAAAAAACTAATGTAAGACTTATTAGACTTATTAACGATATATATTCTGAACGAAAAAAAACATTCTCAAAGGGATTCAAATCTTCAATCTCCCTATCGCAATCCGTTGTCACTTTCGATTCGACCACACATCATTTAGCAAATCAAAAAAATTAACCGTTCATTAGAACATATCGTTGGCACCACCGATGGCTATGTAAAAGTTGGTGCCCTGTCATAACGCGAAAACCAATATTATGGGCGCTGCGCGAAAAACCGCCATTATAAAAACAGTAACAATAATAAAATAATAAAAGCTAACAAAAAATTCTACCAACTTTTGACTGAAGTTCAAAAAACTAAATAATTTAATTTTTTAAAATCAATTATTCTTTTTAAGGGGAAAAGGAAAAAGTAAAAGACAGTCAAATTAGTCAATTGTTAATATACTTTTAAAGATTTTTTAATAATCAATAATGTCGATTTCGAAGAAAAAGACCCACCACGATAAATCAACCTTTTTCGAGGAAACAACACAATACCATTTTTTAATGGCGGTTTTTCGCGCAGCGTCTGGCACCGTAAAAGTTGGATTGAAAATAAAAATGATATTTTTAAGTTGATAGAGGGATAAACCATACAAAATTATAGTTTTTCATTCCCTATCAGTTCCGGCTCCGGAGCTGGAGCCGGAATCAAAATTTTCGAGGGCCGGAGCCGAAATTTCTGATTTTCCCAACACTTTTCCCTATCTTTTTGACATTACATAGTCACTAGCTTCTTTTTCTATGTATATCAACCCTTCCTCTTTCTTTGCAGATCCGTTCAAACCCGTGGGCTCGCTGACCTTCCGCATCGACAACTTTCGCGAGTTCAGCAACAGTCCTCCCGGGGAGGAAACCAGCATGCGCCACTGCGACACCAAAGTCAGTGTGCGCGGTCTGACCTTTGGCCTAGCCGTCTACCCGAATCAGTGCGTGGCCAAGAAGGACCCGACGGAGCAGTGCATTTGTATGGGACTCATTGTGAAATGCGAGAATGCCAGTGAATGCAATGTGAACGGTGAGCCTTGTGTAAATTCTTTCAGATCCCAAATTTAAACGATCAAAAATCACTTTAAACCTGCATAATATGACTAAAATGTGCAATTAAACTTGAAAAAAGTTGTCGCTTTACAAAAGCCCCACGAGAAAGTTGCAATAAGTTGCCTGGAAACTTGTACTATACAAGCAGTCTAATCATGGTGGCTTTGCCTAGAATGTCTGTGTTTTAAATATTTTTCGTCGTTTCGCAAAGGTTAGTCTGTAAAAGATCGGGCTAAGCACAAAGGCATTGATGAAACAAAAATCTGTTGGTTGTTGAATCCAGACATCTAGTACAACAGTCCAAGTTAAAAAGGATAACCAAATTCGATTTCTACAGGTCACCCCCATTAATTCAAATACACAACACATAAGCCTCATTCGAATTGGTAATTAGGCCTCAAAAGTTATTGCGAAATAAAGTATTTGAGTAAAATTTAGAACTGTTCCTTCATGGACCAAAAAATAATTGAATTGTAATGGCCCAATTCGAATTAGCCTAGAAATATTTTTAGGTAATTCTTTTGCTCTATTTTTGATAATAAAATGTTCTTCAAATTATATTTGAACCGATTTATTACAAAATCCCCAAATGTCGGGAAGCCAAAAAATGCCGGCAACAGCAATTGCATCCAGCCCTGATTCCTGCCCCCTTAACAGGTGATGGATCCTGGAGCTGTCTGGCCTCTATGACTTTCAGAGTCAAGACAATACAGAAATTGAGAGCGGATCATGTCGACGAGTTCACGCACAGGTTCTTCTCCGATAAGCAGAATTCTTCCTTGGAGTGGTATGACGCCCAACCGTTGCGCTTTGATGTGAGTGTTCGTGAGAACAGATAGGGCCCAGTTGCTAAAAAATGGGTCAACCTACCCGGGTAGATAGCCCCTGGCCGAAATTTCAGTTACTAAAAAACTCCAACCTACCCCGATTTGAGGGTAATCCTACCTAATCCGCTTACCCTGCTCAGGGCCAGGGTTAATAACCTACCCGAAAAACGGGGTAGGATAACCCTTTTTTTAGTAACTCGGATAAGTTCCTACCCGAAAAATGGGGTTACCTACCCGGGTTATCCTACCCAAAAACAGGGTATCTTTTAGTAACTGAGGTAAGGGGTTAATCCACTCGACTTTTGGGGTAGGTAGCCCCTTTTTTCTTTTTTAGTAACCGGGCCTAGGACGTAGATATGCAGGGGTTCTAGAGTGTTAAAAAAAATTACCGCCACATTTGCCAATCAAACAGTTTATTTTACTCGAAAATTCTACAAGGGTTCGTAATTACGACGATTCTAGAGGCTTCAGAGGAGGGCGATCATGTCCATTGGTTTTCCCTATTTCCACTTGCTAACGTTTAAAAACAGCATTTGAGTCTCATTATGTACACTTTTTTAAATTTTTTAGTCTCTCCGTGTCTTTTCTTATTGACACCCACACATACAAAATCGGAAGATCAAATCCTTCAGGAATCCCCCTGGAACAAAAAAACGAAAATGACCATGTGAATTACCTATTACAGTTTTTAATGAACCCAAAATACGATCTTTACAACGTGGAAAGCGATTCGCTGGAGCTGATCGTCGAAATCTCGGCGGATGCACCTGTTGGCGTTATGTGAGTTTATATAAAATCAGCGCAAAATTCCATTGAATTGAAAATTATTTTTTTTGCTTTAAGATTTTATAAAGAGGGATTTTCCTTTATGTGAACTTTCTCTATGCGCCTTTTCTCTATACTATTTTGCCGGGGTCAGGTCCCAAGATCGCAGGACCGAAGATCCCAAAAACTTCCCTTCATTCAAAAACTTTTTTAAACATTGCTAGGCCAAAACTATAAAAAGCAAAAAGGTGTAGAATTTTAAGGCCCCACTGTTGGCCTTTTTGGTTTTTCGAATTTCCCTGAAAAATTTTGAAATTTTCGAAAAAAATGCAAAAAATCGATATTTTTTAAAATTTCAAAAATTTCCAAGGAAATTCGGGGAAATTCGAACAACTAAAAAGGCCAAAGGTTGGGTCTTAAAATTCTACACCTTTCTGCTTTTTATAGTTTTGGCCTAGCAATGTTTAAAAAAAAGTTTTTGAATGAAGGGAAGTTTTTGGGATCTTCGGTCCTGGGATCTTGGGACCTGTAGCCTATTTTGCCATTATACTTCTCTGTAATTTCAATGAAAGATTCGTTTCATAAAATTCTAGGTTCAAAGCAATTCAATCGGCGCCCAATTTTCATTTTAGCTAAAGCTGAAGAGGAGGTAAGGCAAGGGTAACCTTTTTTCTCAATTTTTTTCGAAAAATCACAACTTTTTAAATAGTTGATTAAAATGGATTTTCTTTGCAAAATTGAGAGAGGATTATTTTTTCTACTTTTTATAAAAAATATCACGAAAATTGATGGTTAAACGCCGAAGTTATGAATTTTTAAAAATAATTCACAATCAAGGGTAATCAGCAAAGGGTAATCAGCAATATTTTTTAATCGACTTCATTAATCAGAAGGGTTCATTTGTTCTAAAAGTTTTATTTAAATATATTTTTTAAATTAATAATAAATTTTAAAAAAATAAAAAAAATAATCAAAATTTTCTTTGGACTAATTTGACCATAATTATTTTATATTTATTTTTGAAATGTTGACATTCAAAAATGACAAATTTTGAAGAACGAATTTAAAGTCTAGAAATTTCAAAAAAAAATTCAAAATTTTCAGAAATTTTAAAAATTGAGCAAATTTCTTAAGAAAAAACTTAGATACTTCATAAAATTGCGGCGGCACCTACCTTACGATCATAAGATGTTCATAGACTTATTCCTATGTAAAAACAACACCGAATTTTCTACGTCACTGTAGAGTTGGCAAATGCCCATTTTTGTAAATTGATCAAGCACCGTTAATGACCCTGTGAGGGGGATTTACAAGGCTCTAGAGTATAGATACCTATAATATTAAAAATATTTTAAAAATCATTTTTTTTTCTAAATAAAATCTCCATTCATTTCACAGGGAGTTGCCGAAGACAGATAGCATCCAGGTGAACGAGGAGACGGTGGAAATCAACAAAAGCGTAAAATTTTATAATTATTACAATTGCTAACTAATCTACAGCAGCGTTTTTCTGTTCCGACTTAATCTGTTCTGTTCCTGTTCTGTTCCTGTTCTGTTCCTGTTCCTGTTCTGTTCTGTTCCACGCTCTGAGAACAGAACAGGAACAGAACAGATTGCAAATCTGTGGAACAGGAACAGGAACAGGAACAGAACAGGAACAGAACAGATTAAGCAGAACAGACTAATCTGTTCCTAAACTGTTCCAATCACCCATTTTTCTGAAAATTTCTTATGAAACCCGGACAAAATTTCAAAATTTTCCTCGCAACTCCTCAATTTTTAAAAATTTTCACTGACCGGAAATTTTTTCAATTTTTTCATAGAATTCGAAAATTTTTAAATAATTTTTCCAATTCTAAATTTTCAAAAACTTTTCATTTATATATTTCTCAGTTGGAGATCGGACCCGGATCCGGGCCCGGACTTTTCCGGGGTCCGGAAAAGGGGGGAGGATTCTTAGGGAGGGTGGAAAATCGGGAGGAAAATCGAAAAAAATTGACCAATTTTCTCAACAAACTGTGCCAAATTCTCAAAATTTNTTCTAAAATCCGGATCTGGGAAAATTTTAATCTAAATTTTCACCGACTTCTTAAATTTTTAAAAATTTCTTTAAAATTTTCCCAATTAAAAATTCATTTCTTAATTTTTGTAATTGAAATTTTTCTAAAAATAAAAATTTAAAATTTCTATTTTTAATTTTTGATAATTGAAATTTTTCTGATAAAAATTTAAAATTTCTATTTTTAATTTTTGATAATTGAAATTTTTCTGATAAAA
Source organism: Rotylenchulus reniformis (assembly GCA_001026735.1). Lineage (NCBI taxonomy): Eukaryota > Metazoa > Nematoda > Chromadorea > Rhabditida > Hoplolaimidae > Rotylenchulus > Rotylenchulus reniformis. The sequence continues at coordinate 70,723 of LDKF01000232.1, read as the reverse complement.
ATTTAAAATTTCTATTTTTAAAATTGAGCTTAATGATTTAGTTAAATTATGGATAATTTCGAAATATTTCAGCAAAATTTTGAAGGCAAAAATTCTATTGGAACAGATTAGGAACAGATTTTGACTGTTCTGCTTAATCTGTTCCTGTTCTGTTCCTGTTCTGTTCCAAATTTTGAGAACAGAACAGGAACAGAACAGACAGAAAAATTTTGGAACAGGAACAGAACAGATTTTCTGTTCCGACTTTCAAGAACAGAACAGGAACAGAACAGATTGAAAAATCCTGGAACAGAAAAACGCTGATCTACAGTAATATGTGATTTTTTTAGCTATTGGCCCTGCACTCCCGCTATTTCCACTCCCTGTTCTACAATGCGCAATTCGACGAGGGAAAGAGTGGCGAGTGCAAAGTGACAATTGAGGCACCCGCTACCGTGGAGCACTTTAAGCGGATGTTGGACACAATGTGGCCGATGAACAGACCATTGGATGGTAAAGAACAAGTAAAAAGGCTACAATAATTACCAAGTTTGGACAAGCGGAAAAGAGACGATGTGTTCTGCATATACGACACACATAGTAATAGACAGCAGTGTTCGGATGACCGGCTTTGGTCACTGACCAAAATGACCTGACCTGACCTGACCTGACCTGACCGGTGACTGACCTGACCTGACCGAGGGTTCTGGTCAGGTCATTCCGGTCATGACCACAACCCCTGGTCAGGTCATTCCGGTCATGACCACAACCCCTGGTCAGTCATCCGGTCATGACCGAAAATCGAAGAGGTCATGACCGGCGGTCACTGACCGGAATTTGGCGAAGTCCATTGATTTTTTGTTTGAAATTGACTATTTATTGTCACGAATTCCCTAAAAATTTCTATCTCCAACACGGACTCGGTCGTTTGAGTCTCTACGTTTGAGTCCCCAGGTTGGAAAATGCTTGTAACTCGGCTCAAATTCAACCTAGAAAAACAATCTTGGTGTTAAAAGATAGCCCTGAATGTCTGCTATAAAAATGCAGAAGAGACCATTCGAAATGGCCAAGTGCAAAAAAAGTTATGGCCAGATTTTTTGGCCAAAATCACGATTGCGCGTCTTAACTTGGCCATAACTTTTTTTGCACTTTGCCACTTCGAATGTTCTCTTCTGCAATTTTATAGCAGACATTCAGGGCTATCTTTTGACACCAAGCTTGTTTTTCTAGGTTGAGTTTGAGCCGAGTTACAAGCATTTTTCCAACCTGGGGACTCAAACGTAGGGACTCAAACGACCCTCACCCTCTCCAACACACTCTCTCGTTTTCTCTAACCTTCTCTTCTACACTCTTTCATTTTTTTCTGTCTGTTCTCTGTTTCCTTTGCCTGGCTCTTCGCCTCTCTTCCTCATTGTCGCCCGTGCAGGCAGGGGATCAACCCATAATCCCGCCAGCCCAAAACTCCGCCAAATGCACAAAATCCTCCAATTGGAAAAGCACTCAAAATTCCACCGGACAAAACTCCGCCAAATGAAAAAGTGCCCAAATTTTCATAGCCTCGATTTTTAACCTCGATTTTTATTTTTTCCTTAACTAATCGAAGTCTCATCAGTATTTTCAAAATTTAAGCTTTTTAGTGGAATTTTTTCAAGCTACTGGTTTCAATTTTTGTAAATTTTCAAAAAATTCACAGGCTTGAGTTTATTTCCATAAGATTAATTATAATTAAATACAAGTAGGCTTCGGATTTTTAAAAATTTTATCGGTTTATTGCCCGATTTAAAAAGTTTTCTAAGGCCTTAGAATTTTCGATTTTCAAAAATTTCAATGAGGTTTCAAAAGTCTTGTATCAAATTTTAACTGCCTTTATATTTACAAATTTTGAGAAAATTTCAAAAATTTTAATTCAAAAATCGATCGATTTTGTTAAGAAAAATGGTCTAATTTTCAAAAATTTCTCCGGCAGGACCGCCGACATCCCTTAATACAGTGAAAGTTTTATAAAAAATAAAAACTGCTTTAAACTGCTTAACTGCTTCATTTTTCTGAAAATCGTTCGAAAACTGTCGGAAAAGATTGAAATTTCCATTATTTATTTTTATTGATGAAAAAATTGCCTTTTATAATGTATCACCTTATTTTTGACTCCAAAATCTTAGATTTTGACCTCGATATACTTGTTTATTAAGGACCTTGGGAGTTGTCAGCCCTGATCTAATTGAAATAATCAAATAATTTGTTTTTATATTGATCTAGTTGGTTGTTTTTCTTCTTAAAAATATTTGCACAAATATAAGTTGAAAAAAAATCTTAGACAAAGTGAGAAAAAATTTCGGTCATTTTCGGTCATTTTTGGTCAGCTGACCGGATGACCTGACCTGACCGGAGGGTCGGTCGGTCATTGGTCAGGTCAGTCATTTTTGGATGACCGGAATTTTCGGTCAGGTCAGGTCAGGTCATCGGGCCAAAAACCCCGGTCATCCGAACACTGATAGACAGTGCTAAGTCGTTAAAGGAGTATGCCGAAATTTGCGGATCATTCTTATAGATCGCTTCAAATGCGGTCTATAATGAATATAACATAATTTTGATGTCAAAAAACAGAGCAAAATTGCTTTAAATGAGCTTAAGTAAGCCTATTCGAACGAAAAACAATTACGGTCAAAATATGTAAACTTGTCCGTCAAAATTTATTTCAGCCAGAATTTTTCCATTTTGAAAAGTGAACCAAGTGTAAATTTTCAGCTGTTATGAGCGTTTTTGGCATGCTTTTGCATGTTTTATTCCACTTTAGGGCAAAAATCCATTTTTGAACTTTGCGTTTTGGGACTAATGAGTCGGGACTATTGAGACTGACTTCCACATGCGTCCCCTCTCTGCAGGGGAAGGAGGCACCAGGCCACTGTGCGAAAAGTCTCAAAATAAGGGATGGATAGGAGAGACCACGAAATGCCTAAAAATTATTAACACATAAAACAAACATTTTTAGATTTAATAAATAAAAATTATAAAAATTTAACCCCTTAGCATTAAAATTTTAAAAATCCAAGGTATTTGAAAAATAAAATTTTTTTTGAAATTAAAAATGAAAAAATTTTTTTTTGAATTTCACTTAATAAATTTTAGCTATGCTTTCAATTTTTTGAGATAATATCTAGCCTCTGAGTTCCGAATTTGATTTTACAAAAAAGACCAAACTGAGTTGTTAAGAAAAAATTTAAATTTTTTTTTGGAATTTTAGAATCGAATCACATGAAATTTTTTTTATAAATTTTGAAAATCAGAAGGCCATGTTCTCAAAAAGGTACTTAAGTACAATAAAGGCAAGATAGGTTTTATTTTCGAAAATTTTACAAGTCGAAAACTATAGAAGTGAGATTTCAAAAAAAAATTTCAAATACCTTGGATTTTTAAAATTTTAATGCTAAGGGTTTAAATTTTTATAATTTTTATTTATTAAATTTAAAAATGTTTGTTTTATTTGTTAATAATTTTTAGGCATTTCGTGGTCTCTCCTATCCTTATTTTGAGACTTTTCGCACAGTGGCAGGGCACCGTTGTTAATATGTATTAGGCGGTTGCCTCCTTCCCCATATAAGACCTGATAAATTGATCAATGATCATTAGAGATCGGATTTTTAGTTTATAAACTGTTTTTTGCAACTAAAAATCCGGTCCCTAATGATCATTGATCAACCCGATGCAATAAGTTTAACATTGAATTTTCAGACGAATGCATCGAGGGTGTTCTGCACCTGGCCAATCAATTTTTGGTGACCATTGTCGAGGGAAAATGTTTGGAGTTTCTGACGGATAAAAGCAAAAAATCGGCACTGTTCAAGTACCGGGTGGCCGACAAGTACGGATGCACCGCTTTGAAGGTATTTGAGTAAAAAGAATATTTTTAACTTAATGATCACTTTTTTCTTCAGAAACATGTGCTACGCAGCTTGAAGATCACGGACTTTGAGAGGGATTTGTTCAGGGCCAACATAACCGAATTTGTCCAGTTGGGACCTGGAGCTGCAGAAGCCTTACTGGCTCGCTATGATGCCTTATTCATTTCGGAATCCGATGAAGAAGAGGATGAGTGATTGTTTCATATCTTTAACAATTTACCTACAAAATTTTCAATCACTTTGAACAATTTATGAGCTTAAGTTGTTCCATTTACATTCTTGCATAAAGACTGATGGATCAAATGAACAGAGAAATAACCATCAGAATTTTTTGTGTGAAATCGTATTGGTCAGGTGTCCGGTCTGATAAACCGACCAACTTACTGGTCAAATAAACTAAAAATAATATAAAATAATAAAAAAATTCAACTTCAATACCACGGCGAATCAAGAGTCGGGACCCCTTTTAGAAGATAGCCTTCTCCGAGAGACTTTCGTGAAAAATCATTTGGACCGTCAAAATGGCCAAAGAAAACACATATACCGTATATACTCTTGTAATCCCCCCGGGGGGAATAATTTTCAACCCTTTTCTAAGGGGGGGGAATACTAGAGGTGGGGGGAATATAAGAGTATATACGGTAGTTATGGCCAAAATAATGTGAATATAACAAAAAGAAATTATTTTAACCCAACTTTTTACTCTATATCCGAATGGGTGCCTAGGCTCATTTTGTAGCTGATTTAATGCTCTATCTTTTGACATCAAATTAATTTATTTAGCTGCCAAATGGCCCGCCTATGGCCATTTCGTTTTTCCTTCGGGG